>LNAC01000019.1:2437987-2541629 GCA_002007465.1 Ailurus styani | reverse complement strand
TGTGGGGGGGGGGGGGAGAATGACAGACGACTCTGACCTCTCTTCAATTTTTAAAAAACTCTATATTTTAAACTTGATGGCAAACTTACAGAAAACTTAGATGTTTGGTACACAGAGAATTTTATTTTTCTTAACCATTATAAGACTACACTGAATAGATGCCTAACCATGACCCATGGGTTCTTTATGCATGTTTGCTACAAAGAAGAACATTCTCCTATACGATCACAATACACCTATCCAATCAAGAAATTTGTGATACTGAACAGCGATGTTACCACCCAATTCAGACACCTTTTAAGTTTTGCACATTTTCCCAGCAAAATCTTTAATAACAAAAAGTTTCAGTCCAGAATGTGGATGTAAAACTAACCTTTTTAGTTAATTCTGAGGAAAGGTTTATTTTATTGGATATCTATCTCCCATGTGCAGATGGACCACCCCATTCTGGGAGTTCTGAACATTTGGCATTCTGAAGAAGACTACAGTCTGAAAGGTTTTGCGAATTGCAGGTACATAGCAATTGCTTCGTAATTAATAATAAATCATGCAAAATTCTAGCTTTTCACTTTGTAGTCACCATTGTTTTAAGGAAAGTCCGAGTTCAGTCATGATAGAACCAGCTGTTAGCAAATGCCATTTTTTTTCTATTCTCTTCTTTTTTCATGCACATTGTTGGGTGTTGTTGTAGACCAAGAGTATGGATGACATTTTTATTATATTTAATAAAATTAGAAAATCAATTCACAAAATGTTAACTTTAAACAAGACTGTTTTTTTCCATTGTGTTTACTAAGTGTCAGATTTTGTTTAGAAATTTGCTGCATGTGTGAACCACTGTTTTGGATGCAGGTTTTTTCTGTGTAGTTTTATTTTAGTACATTTCACGTTAAACTGCTTACTAATGTTTCACATTTGTGTATTTATTCCTGTCGTCTAAAAACATTCACTATTTAGCCACACATACACTAATTTCTATATTTTACCTTTTCTTTATATCATGAATGTGTTTAAATAATAACAAGTTAAGAAATGAAGTTGTTGATTTGATTATTTACTTCTGTGTAGCTCAATAAAGAATGAGTGAGGCATTAGTGAATTTAAATTTTTCCATTGAAGGTTTTTTTTCTTTTGTAAAATATATGTGCAATCATTTCTTTAAAGTAGCACATTTTAGCCCTATTTCTCCATGAAATTTCATTAAAAAAATACTTTGAAAATCAACAGTAGCTAAATTAGAATTTCCTCCTGCAATAGGGAATGACAAGGTAATCTCTCTTCCCAAATGTGAATGAAAAGGAGTTATTTTTCTGTGATATTAACCTATATAAATTTCATAGGCTTTTCCTTTTTTCCAAGAATGCTAGAACTACAGTGATTTTTAGCAGCATGTTTCCTTGAATTTATTTTTCAGAAGTCCATTATTTTTAAAAACATATGGCAATACACCAAATTTAAAGATTCTGCAATATAATGCACAATACGGATTTCAATAATGGCTACAACACCACAGGTGTTATATAATTTATTAAAGTTTTACTAATGAGTTCACCCTTACCCAAGGTAGTTATTGTGTGAAAGATGCTACATGTGTTGATCAATTTCCAAACTCATCAGAAGTTTATTTGATCCTTTTTTTCCACCCTACCTTTTTTATTCTTCTCATCTTGAAACGACACATTCTTTTTCTATTAATAGATGTGTGGGATTCAGGAGTAATTTTTTTTCTTTTCTGCTTGCATTACAAAATGAAAATGAATGTGTGCTCCCCCCCGAGTGTGGTTTATGATTTAATAATGTCACAGTTCCTGGTCGTGTCAGTATTCTTACCTCTGCAAGCATAATTTGAGGCCACCAATCTCAGGCACACCTCATGTCATGTAGGTATCAGGAATAAAAAGCAAATCTCATAAGTGGTCTGACTTTGAGCACCACATCAAGTACAAGGAGAAATGCAAAATTTTTGCAGTATAGTTTCTCATTCCACTGGAGCTTTTCCTTTGGCTAACTCATAAAAATTTATATTTCCACTTAGAATGCTTTAACACTTTTACCAATCCAATCACTGAATATATATTTGTTTTTAATAAATTGCCCTGAGTCTTCTATTTACAGTGCAAGATGTACATTTTGACATCTTAAAATAGAATATAATTAATTAAGGTATGCATATACGTTTTTATAATAAAAAACTGTAGCCTGTGACAGTCTATGAAAAGGAATAATTGAAAACAAATGTTATCCTATTTTTAAGTCTAGAAAATGTTTTGTCATATTCGGTATAAAACAGATGAAATACAGTGTTGTTACCAAAAGAATATCTATTACATAGCCTCCTACTTCTTCTGAAACTTTTTCTTCTAAACTCAAATGAATAAATATGCCATGGGGAAAAATGTCTCTCATCTACAATTAATTTCTTGATTACAGCTACGCTTGAAGTTTGCTGTGACAGGTTGACTCCCCCCCTCCACAATGTTACTATAAGTTTCTTAAGATTTCAGAGGAGGTATACTATTTAGGAGCTGGAACCAATTTTTTAAAAATTTGCATAATACACGTGTCCAGTCAGTTGAACTGCTGACTTAACTCCATCTTCTAAAGACAGAGTAAGTTTCTGCACAAATGTGGAAAGGTCAAGTTATGCTAATGAGAACCATTTAGTGAGCTGCTTGACACTTATTGGACATGATAATCAAATTGCAGTATAGGCAGTAAACTCCACTGTAGAGTATGGCTTTTAAATCCATACAGTATGCAAGAAATTTTCCCAGACCACTGAATTCAGCTTGAAGATATGTGAAACCAAAGATGTGTGACTCTGAGGCAGCCCCAGGGAGGACCAAGGGAAAGGGACAGCTGTGCTCCTCAGCAATGACCCTGATTATGGGACAAAGAAACAGCACAGGGAAGAAAGTAGCCACCTGTGAAGATTTGAAGGGAGAGAGCCAAGGAGTTGTAAAAGGGCAGGAAGCAATTAAATTTCAACAGTGAACAGAGATGATACATGAGAGAAGAGAAGGTATTTACTATTGTCAAAAAACTACATGTATAGGGAAGGGGGTGTGGAAAGGGTCAGGGAGGAACTTTTTCCTTATACTAAGAATAGCCCAATATTGCAACACTAAATTAGGAAATTGACTTCACTGTTCTTTGGTGTTGATAGTCTAAATTAAATTTGAAAAATTACAACAAATAAGTAAATAAATAATTCTGGTCAAACCTTCATATTCATTTTATAATCTCCAGAAATCTATTGGCATGGACCCAGAGCCAGAGGATCCCAAACACATTATCTGCTGTTCTTGGGTCCCTCCTAAAAAAACCATACGTATTTAGAATAACTTACTTCTCAGGCCCAGCTTGTGAACTTCCTCTCCTTCCCCACCATCGCCCCCCACCCCCACCCTCTCTCTCTCTCTCTCTCTCTTATGTATCTGTATATGTGTGTGTATGATAATAACATCTCTTGTGCAATTACATTCCAATACTACTTACATATGCTAGATGAGTAGAGATAATAATAAAAAATAAGATCTAGCATAACAAAGTAAAAAAATAAATCCGAAAAGCAACCTGTCAGAGGAGATATTTGCAAATGTCTTACCAGATAAAGGGTTAGTATCAAACTCAACACCCAAAAAACAAAAAATCCAGTCAAGATATGGGCAGAAGACATCAACAGATATTTCTGCAAAGAAGACAAACAGCTAACAGACACATGAAAAAATGCTCAACATCACACAGCATCAGGGAAATACAAATCAAAACCACAATGAGGTGTCACCTCGCATGGGTCAGAATGGCTAAAATTAACACCTAAGGAAACAACAGATGTTGGTGAGGATGTGGAGAAAGGGGGACCTCTTAGATGTTGGTGGGGATGCAAACTGGTGCAGGCACTCTGGAAAACAATATGGAGATTCCTCAAAAAGTTAAAAATAGAGCTGCTCTATGACCCAGCAATTGCACTATTAGGTAATTATCCAAAGGATAAAAACATAGCGATTCAAAAGGGGCACATGCACCCCAATGTTTGTAACAACAATGTCCACAATAGTCAAACTATGGAAAGAATGCCGATGTTGATCTACAGATGAATGGATAAGGAAGATATGGTGTATAAATACATAATGGAATGCTACTCAGCCATCAAAAAGAATGAAATCTCTCCATTTGCAATGATGTGGATGGAACTAGAGGGTATCATGCTAAGCAAAATAAATCAGTCGGAGAAAGACAAATATCATATGGTTTCACTTATATGTGGAATTTAAGAAACAAAACAAATGAACATAGGGGAAGGGAAGGAAAAATAAAATAAGATGAAAACAGAGAGCAAGGCAAACCGTAAAAGACTCTGAACTGTAGAGAACAAAGTGAGGGCTGCTGGAGGGGAGGTGGGTGGGGGGATGGGGTAACTGAGTGATGGGCATTAAGAAGGGCATTTGAAGTAGTGAGTACTGGATGTTACATACAAATGATGAATCACTAAATTCAACCTCTGAAACTAATAATACAGTATGTGTTACTTAAATTGAATTCAAATTTTTAAAAAAAGTACTCAGGGCACCTGGGTGGCTCAGTCGGTTAAGCATCTGACTTCAGCTCAGGTCATGATCCCAGGGTCCTGGGATGGAGCCCTGCATCAGGCTCCCTGCTTAGCAAGGAGCCTTCTTCTCCCTCTCCCTCTGCTGCTCCCCCTGCTTGTGCTCACTCTGTCTTCCTCATTCTCTGTCAAATAAATAAAATATTTAAAAATAAATAAATACATAAATAAATAAATAAAATACTTCAGTGAGAAGCAAAAACAAAACAAAACCCCACATCCAAATAGTAAATGCTACCATACAGTACTTCCCAGAATGATCAAATAGCACACAGAGGAGGTTGGGCATTTTGATAATAGCAGAAATTGTGAGATACAGAGAACACTGTCACCTTAGACTGTGCGAAACATATTGAAAGGTTAATAGGGAGCACTCAGTAAGGAGATGAACTTACAGAATGTGCTATGAGACAAGGAAGCTTTCTTAATTAGCAAATATTTCTGTTTCTAGATTATTTGTGCCAGCCTTTTGCAAAGGATGTTTCAAAGAATCATGGTTCAAATGATGCTCTGGTAAAAAAAAAAAAAAAAAAAAAATTCAATGATTAAAAGAATGTGCGTGAATGTGGCATATTAAATCCCCCCGTTGGAGATTCACAATATACATGAGCAAAATAAGCTTTTGGAAACCTGTTTAAAATACTTTATCTAACCCTAATCCCTTCCCGTTTTAACCCTAATCACTTCCTGTGACAACACTACTGTTCTGTAATATACAGTTTTTAAAACACATATACTTTTCTATCTGCTATTTATTTCTACCATTTTATCTATTTTTATATCTGCTTATCAATTCTTTTCTGAGACCATAGCATTTTAATTATCAGGGATTCAAATCAAGGTTTAATAAATCCCAGAGTAAAATCCTTTCAGACATTCTTCTTCTTCTTCAAAATATTTTAGCTCTTCTTTACCCATTTAGTTTTCTAAATTAATGTGAGAACGTCTTTCCAATTAAAACATCCCTTTGAGTTTCTTTTTTTAAGATTTTACTTAATTTAGTTGAGAGAGAGAGAGAATGAGCAGGGAGGAGGGGCAGAGGGAGAGGGAGAGAGAGAAGCAGACACCCCGCTGAGCAGGGATTCCCAACTTGGGGCTCATCCCAGGACCCCAAGATCATGACCTGAGCCAAAGCCAGACACTTAACCAACTGGGCCACCCAGGCACCCCAATCCCTTTGCGTTTTTAATTAGAATTCAATAATAATTTTTTAAATTCATTAATGCTTTAACAGAGAAGAACTGATAAATTTATTAGAATATTTGAATCTGCTCTTTAAGAACAGATCATGTCTTCATTTGTTCAAGTTATCATTGATGAAAGGAAAATTACTCATAAATTAGTCATAAATAAATAAAAATTGCTCATAATGTCTAAAGTTTTCTTTATACATGATTCATTTTATTATTTTGTTGTTGATATTTTAGAGAGATTTTTAGTTACATATAATAGAGTAGGGATTTAGAGAAAACTATTGATTTTTTTCATCACACTTGATGACTAGAATTTTTTGGATGATTTTTCTCTGATTTTCTAGATTAACTTATGTTATCTAAAAATAATTTTAGATAATTTTGTGCTTTTTTATCCTTTTTATTGACAGACCTTCTGTTTCTGCTTTATTTTTGTGCTTTATTATCCTTTTAATTGATAGACCTTCCTTTTCTGCTTTGTATCTTGTATTGCTCTGAAATGCAATTGTCAGTGATCACAAGAGACATCTTTATCCCATTTTTGGTATTAAAGGGAATAACTCTGGTTTATAACAATTAAATAAAATGTTGGCAGTTGATCTGAGGTAGGGACTATCTTGTCAGAGAACTACCTTCATGTCCTATATCACATATAGATTTTTGTTTTTGNGTTGATCTGAGGTAGGGACTATCTTGTCAGAGAACTACCTTCATGTCCTATATCACATATAGTTTTTTGTTTTTGTTTTTGTTTTTTTNTTTTTTTAAAGATTTTATTTATTCATTTGACACAGAGAGAGAGATTACAAGTAGGCAGAGAGGCAGGCAGAGAGAGAGGAGAGAGGAGGAAGCAGGCTCCCTGCTGAGCAGAGAGCCCGATGTGGGCCTCGATCCCAGGACCCTGGGATCATGACCTGAGCCGAAGGCAGCGGCTTTAACCCACTGAGCCACCCAGGCGCCCATCACATATAGTTTTATATAGAAAGAGGGGTTTCATTTTATCGTGGGTTTTCAAAATCTATCTCAATGATCAACTGGTTTATCATTATTAACCTTTTGCAAATATTATGTTAAAAATAATAAATAAACCATCCTTACATTCCTTGCTATCACTAATTTATTACATTAGATTTTTCCTAAATACACCAAGGAATATGCCTTACCATTATTTAATTTTTNTTTTTTTTAAAGATTTTATTTATTCATTTGACACAGAGAGAGAGATTACAAGTAGGCAGAGAGGCAGGCAGAGAGAGAGGAGAGAGGAGGAAGCAGGCTCCCTGCTGAGCAGAGAGCCCGATGTGGGCCTCGATCCCAGGACCCTGGGATCATGACCTGAGCCGAAGTCAGCGGCTTTAACCCACTGAGCCACCCAGGCGCCCATTAATATTTTTTTAATATACACTCTTAACAATTGCTCTGAGGTTTTCTTTGACTATAGAGAGGGGGGATATGGAGCTCTTTTTCCATTTTTTTATAGCAAGGATATTGTCTATCACGTTATATGCTGCAAAGCAATTTATTATTTTAAATATAATATAAAAAAATATAAACTCCTTAAAGATTCCTACAGATTCACCATGAAAGTATGTAATCAAAAGACCTATAAGAAATTAGTAAGTTAAAGTAAGTTAAACATTTGATTCCATAATTGTCTATCTGTTAAAACTTGTATTTTAGGGAGCCTGGGTGGCTCAGTGGGTTAAAGCCACTGCCTTCGGCTCAGGTCATGATCCCAGGGTCCTGGGATCAAGGCCCACATTGGGCTCTCTGCTCAGCGGGGAGCCTGCTTCCTCCTCTCTCCTCTCTCTCTGCCTGCCTCTCTGCCTACTTGTAATCTCTCTCTCTGTGTCAAATAAATAAATAAAATCTTAAAAAAATAAATAAAAATAAAACTTGTATTTTAAATGTATGTTTAAAATTTTTTTGTGGGTCAATTTTATAAACTATAGTTCCCCATTAAAAATGGATTTGTCTATTTTCTTTCATTTGTCAAAAAGAAGAATGCAAAGCATGTATTGTTTAAAAAGGAGTGGTTGGAATCAAGTAAATTTGGGAAATATTGGACCAAATGAAGCTTAATAGATTTGATTACTATGGAAGTTTTTAGAATTCTCTAAGGGAGTCCTTTGAATCTTTGATGAGAGAGACATACAGTAAGCTGGCACCGAGTCCCAAACTTGTTTACTAAGGCACAATTTTGCCCTGAGCTTCTTGCAGATGGAATAAACTTTGAAGAATGCCAATTTATATCATACTCATCAAAGAGACACAAGTAAGTAGGTAGGTAGATACGGACATAAGGTATTACAGGGAAATTTTTGAATAATTTCTTATAGTGTGCCTATGTTTTATCAACATTTTGAAATTAATCATTATCTGTCTAGATTTAAACTTTTCTTATCGTTTTCCTTCTTTTCCATGACTGCGAGTTAAAACAGTCAGCCCTGGTTAGTCAACAGATCTTCCTGAGAGTTCAACATAAACAGTTATTTCCTCTTTGACCTTGCACCCTGGTCACTATTTTCCCTTAGCCATTACTTGAATGCTTCCTTCTTAAAAAGGGCTGGAAGTGATGCTGCCCACCATTTAGGAAAGAAATTCTGAATGAAGACTAAAATAAACCATGACATATCAGAGTTGAGGATTCTTAAAAAGATATGACCTAAGATATGTCTGTGTCTAGTGACATAGACACATTTCTTACACAAAACTACACTGCTCATGGCACCCTTCTTAGCTAAGGACTTTAAAATGTTCAGCCAATGATATACTGAAGGCAAAAGCTGAATTATTGCCATTTTCGGAAGACTGGGACCCACTTGCAAACACAGACACACAGACACACACGTACATTCATTCAAAAATGCTTATATATATCCTTAAACGTCACTTAGGTAAAAGCGAGTGAAAAACACACAAAGGGGAAAAGCTAAACACTACCTCTTTGTTAATTTTACCCAAATCCAGCCTCTACAAATCTGAGTTTTTAAAAATCACATCCTCCTACCCCTGTAGTTCAGTGAGATCCACCTTTTTTATTTTTTAAGATTTATTTGTTTATTCTTGAGAGGGTGGAGAGGGGCAGAGGGAGACAGAGGGAGAGAGAATCTCAAGCAGTTCCCTGCTGTGCATGGGGTCTGACACAAGGCTCAATCTCACAACCCTGAGATCATGACCTGAACCAAAACCAAGATTCTGACGCTTTACCAACTGAGCCACCCAGGTGCCCCTCAGTAAGATCCACCTTAATGCTGGATTATGAATGCAGCTTATTTAATCTGTTCACCTCCCACTGTATGTCACCATCTTGGAAGGGTCATTTGTTCAATGTGTCTGAGTGGCTTTCTAGTAGCACAGGCTCTTTAGACCTCATTAGACTTCACCAGCTGAGTCTGCAGAACCTGGAATGAGGAGCCACCTACTATTCAGAGGAGAGAATATCAACCAAAATTTAAACACCCTCACAGTTTTGTTGCTTGTCAAGAAAAATGGGCCTGAACTTTAGATCGTCCTTGGTGTGCTCATAGAGCCAACATTTCTGAAATAGCAATCACAGAGTAAAGCACTAAGACCAAAACAGGCAAGCAGCTCTGAGAGTTTACTGTGATGCATATATTCAAAGCAGGAACTCCACTGATGTCTGATAAAAAGACCTGGGTCTTGGACATGATCTTTGTGGCCCTCGATTCTCCAGCCATTCCAGAAGTTGGCCACTAAGGCAGGAAGAACAGAAAGCCACAGCAACACATCACATGCTGAGAAAGGAAAGGGCCACAAGACCAGGAGCTGTGCTTTTTTGCTTCAGCAGACGTGGTCCTCATTTTATTATCCTTGACCCCTCTCAAGATCAACCCAATAAAAAATGGGCAAAGGACCTGAACAGACATTTTTTCGATGAAGACATACAGATGGCCAAAAGGCACATGAAAAGATGTTCAACATCACGCAGCATTAGGGAAATGCAAATCAAGACCACGATGAGTTACCACCTCACACCTGTCATGGCTATTATCAAAAAGACACAAGGGCGCCTGGGTGGCTCAGTGGGTTAAAGCCGCTGCCTTCGGCTCAGGTCATGATCCCAGGGTCCTGGGATCGAGGCCCACATCGGACTCTCTGCTCAGCAGGGAGCCTGCTTCCTCCTCTCTCCTCTCTCTCTGCCTGACTCTCTGCCTACTTGTAATCTCTCTGTGTCAAATGAATAAATAAAAAAAATAAAAAAAAAAAGACACTAGATAACAAGTGGTGGTGAGAGTGTGAAAAAAAGGGAACCACGTGCACTGATGATAGAAATATAAATTGGTGCAGCCACTGTGAAAACACTGTAAAGATTCCTCAAAAAATTAAAAATAGAAATACCATATGATCCAGTAATTCCACCTCCGGGTATTCATCTGAAGAAAATGAAAACCCTAACTTGAAAAGATGTATGCACTCCCATATTCACTGAAGCATTACTTACAATAGCCAAGATACAGAAACAATCCAAGTGTCCGCTGAAGGACGGGTAAAGAAGATGAAATGAAATCTTGCCATTTGCGGCAACATGGATGGACCTTGAGGATAAGTATTACGCTAAATGAAATAAGTCAGACAGAGAAAGACAAATACTGTATGATCTCACTTACATGTGTAATCTAAAAAAACAAAACAAACAAGCAAAATAAAACTCACAGACACAGAGAACAAAATGATGGTTGCCAGAGGGGAGAGGGAATGGAGGGTGGGTGAAATGGGGGAAGAGATACAAAATTTTAGTCATAAAATAAATAAGTCATGGGGATATAATATACATTATGGTGACCATAGTCAATAATATTCTAGTGCATATTTGAAAGTTGCCAAAAAAGTAAATCTTAAAAGTTCTCATCATATGTAAAAAACTTTTGTTACTTTTTATGATAACAAATGGTAACTAGACTTATTGTGATTATCATTTCGCACAAATACTGAATCATCATGTTATACACATGAAACTAATATAATGTTCTTATATGCCAATTATACCACAAAAAATGAAAAAAAAAATCTTGACCAGAAATAGCCTCTTGGTCTGGAGGAATCCAATCCTTATGCTTCCCCATGGAAAAAACAAAACAAAACAAAAAAACCACAGTTCTCCTTTTTGTGGTTTCAGCCAAAGCAATTTTGTATGACCTCTCCACACTATGAAATGCAACTGATGAATTACCTAAGTGACCCTAACCTGCACAACTGCGCAGACAGGAATAGTGACTCCAGCTTACCCAAATGGTTTGCTCTTAAAATAGCAGGATGTGTTGGAAGCAGCCACCATCCCCTCACATTAGGGAAAGGGCCAGGAGTTGGGGTGGCCAGTTATCCACTGGGGTACAATGATCTACCTTGGAACTGGCTCTGCTACAGAAACACTTGTAAGTCTGATGCATTTAAAGGGACAGAGTGGTTTATACTCTAATACGCAAATAGCAAAATGAAACCATTTATGCGGAAATTGGACCTGCCCAGCCCAAATCATTCATATACCTCCACCTATAGATTCTGGAATCTTATTTCTGTCCACATTTCTTGGGACACAGCATAGTCCTCTGACTACAGCAAAGGGGCTTTCTTTCCTCACCTACCAGTATATGCTGCCACTTTCTACAGTTGCTACACTCATCTCTACTTACCCCGGCTCTACCCTTTCTGGGCGTTCTAAATACAAATCCTTCTCTATGTCACCGCCTACCTCTCCAGCTTTTCACAGCCAGCTACCAGCGGCTGCAGTTGTTTTTTTTTTTTTTTTAAAGATGTTATTTATTTATTTGACACAGAGAGAGAGATTACAAGTAGGCAGAGAGGCAGGCAGAGAGGAGGAAGTAGGCTCCCTGCGGAGCAGAGAGCCCGATGCAAGCCTCGAACCCAGGACCCTGAGATCATGACCTGAGCCGAAGGCAGAGGCTTTAACCCACTGAGCCACCCAGGCGCCCAAAGCAGCTGCAGTTCTGAAGGCAGTTCCAAACAGCTGCAGGAGAGGCTCACCTAGAACAACTGATTGAGGAGAAAACACTAGAAGGTTGGAGCATCTACGTGGGAGGGAAATCCATTTCAGCATTGCTCATAAACCTGGAAACAGGGAGGTGACATGATTCACCAGGTTGAACACTTGCCCTCTAGTCAATACCCTTTGTGACTTCTCTGCCCTGACACTTTTCACTGTTTTAATTTATTTCAATGAACATAGCCAAGTGTACCTATTATATACACCAGGCTGTAGGCTAACTGTGTGTTGGGGGAAGAGGGACAAGACGAAAAAGACCTAGTTTCATAAACTGTCAGCTCTGTGAGAGCTTTCGATCCCTGGTGTCCAGGGGAGTACCTGAACAGTATTGTACCTCCAGTGTCTAGAACAATGTATGCTACACAGTAAGCATCAAATAAGTATCTGCTGAATCAATGAAATGATCATAATTACTGCCTTATGGCCGCTCACATGGAATGACTTTCTGTCATGCTGTGACCCAAGAGTTGCAGACTCTACTTAGCAAACAGAAACAGGGCTCTACACTGCTCTGCTGGGGACCGGGGGCAAAATTTATGTCATCAAAGAGAAGAAGTTGCATTACTAGTATCATCTTTGCCTCATCCATCACCATGAGACTCCATAAACTGAGTCCCATACACTGTATCTCCTTTCCCCCCAGGCCTCTGCTCTCTTTCCCTCCCTGAGGAGCCCTGGGAGCTGTAGCTCCTGGGCCCCACAGCTCCGTGCAGTGGCTAGCAGTAAGGAGGCTGCTGCTGGCCACTCCGGAGGCAGGCCCTGCCTGTCAGTGGGGAGTCGGGCTCCCTGGGGCTGTCACTCAAGAACAGTGATGGGGCTCATGACAGCCTCCTAGAATTCTACTCAAATTCTACTCAAATTCTACTCAGGATGCTAGAGGGTAAACGTGCCCCTGTCTCTGATGATATCCTCCCTAATCCTCCCATGTTCTTTCTGTGGCTTTTGTTCCCTCTTGCTTATTCACAGAAGACTGGTTGGAAAGGGATGGGAGTTTGGATGTGGTTTCAGTTATAAAAAAGGCAAACAGGATATAGAAGACAGTCAAACCACTTTCCAGAAGTGCAATTAATTTCTAGCCAAAATTACTGATTTTTTTTAAGTTCAGTGAATTGAAAGGATTAGAACTAGAATAAGACTTAAGAAGAAAATCTTCTAAATCAATTTCTGGTTGCTCAAAATACCTAATACATAGATTATAGTATGCAAGAAATGATGGTGACCACAATGATGTTAAATATACATATATTTTTTATGCTTTATATACTAGTAGAATTCATTAATAGTATAGAATATCTTCCAATTGTTCCACGGGTCTGGGTTGCCAGTGTCTTAAGGCTTGGCCCATGAGCAGATGACCAGTTCATATGCATTTTAATTTTTTCATTTTCATTTGCGTCGTGTGTAAGAGACTGACTTTGCAGTCAGGTGACCGGGTTCAAAGTCTCACTCAGCCACTTCCTTTGTCATCTTGAGCAACCTTCCTGTGGTTTTCTTCATTTGTAAAATCAAAGATAATGATAGAACCTACTTCATGGGATTGTTTGAACATTACATGAGCAATGTGTGCAAAGGCTGAAAACAGTAGCTCGCATAGAATCATATACAGTAAATATTAGCAATTTATTTTTGCTAATTAATTCTACTCAAATGATAAAAAAAATGAGAACCTTTTTACGTCAACTAAATTGTCAAAGTACTTTTAAAATGGAATAGTATTGTCTCTTTACATATTTTGTCATTTTCTGAGCTTTTTTTGCAATGAACATATAAATATAAAAATGATCTACAACTATAACATGTAATTAGAATAAATACATTCAAGTTACGGAAACCAATTAAGCTCTCAGAACATGAATCAGGCTTTAAAATATTGGTATTGAGGGACGCCTGGGTGGCTCAATGGTTTAAGCCTCTGCCTTTGGCTCAGGTCATGATCCCAGGGTCCTGGGATGGAGTCCCGCATCAGGCTCCTTGCTCAGCGGGGAGTCTGTTTCTCCCTCTGCCTCTGCCTGCCACTCTGCCTGCTTGTGCTCTCTCTCTGACAAGTAAATAAATAAAATCTTAGAAGATTAAAATTTAAAAAAAATTTTGGTATTGAAGAGACTGAGGCAAACACTCAGATTTATAGCCTATTTTGGCAGGAAGGCATTAATACTGTTTATTTGAAGTCAAGGTCAATGGTATAAATGTTGGGGAGGGCTGATGAACCAATTTGCTAAGAATATTTCATTATAACAGTCCCTTTCCTGACTGCAGACAATAACATCGATGCTGAACCTAACTGGGTCGGGACCAAAGGAGAATGTGTCACCCATCTAGAAATTATAGAAGAAACTACTATTTTTCAATGTCCACCGCCTCAAATTCTGTATTTTTGTGTGAACCAACAAGAACCAATAATTAAATAAATCTGTCATTTTTCAACTAGTTTTTGTGCAAAAATCCATACAAACACAAAGTACCAAATTATTAACTATTAGTTGTATATGTCAAGTCATTGACTCACCTTAAAAACTACCATTTTTATAAAGGCAAATAGTTAAAATTTAATGTAAACATTTATTCTCAAGCATAAGCAAAGGAGCACCATTCTTATATAATTTTAAACAATTAAAAACATAAAAATATACCATATGTACTCTCACTAACTTCTAGTGACTTCTTACATCTAAATTTATTTTCTTCACTCACATCATTCTCTTTTAATTACATAAGTAAATAATATCTGAAAATCATTTTCAGAGACTTTTAGTTTGCATTTCTAAAAAGCTAAATCCTAGAAGGTTTGAAAATATTTGATGAAGAGATTAGGTATATCTCAATTTAAAGATTGAAAATAAAAAACTGAATTTCAATCCTGCTGATGCTCTTTTTGCTAAGATTTAGCAATCCATTTTTCCGCCTGAGATTTCTACATATATATTGTCAGGTGATGGTAGTGGTGATGGCGGGGTGGTTAGTGGTTTTAAGAAAACATTTTTTGCAGACTATGATTCCTGGAACATTTATTTAAAGCCATGTATTCTGAGAAGCTGAGTTATAAGATAATTGCTTTGTAATGAAAAAAGCAGGATGTCTTTGTTGACAGAAGGAACAACCTTCACAACGAATATAAAAGAGCTTTAAAAGCCAATCAGCCCTACACCAGTTTACCAATTGCTGGTGGATACATTTGTCCCTGATCCTATTTAAGACTTGGTACATCTGCCCCACGGCTCCAGCTCACAGCCACCAGAGGTCAGACTTTGACATCTGTGTGTAATAATACTAAACTTGAGTCTGAGACAATGGTGTCTTCTCTCCCAGAACCCCATTTTCTTCAGTTTAACTTTATCACCACCAACTGTAATATAAGAAGGTGATAGTAAATATAAGAAACACAGGTTTCACCTTCCCAGGTCGAAATGGCTTCATGACAGCAAGAGAAGGGAAAAGGCGGAAATTAAGAAGATTGTTCTTTTAAAGGAGAGAGTTCTGGTACTGAAGAGGAAGGGCAAAAACCAAACAGCCTACAAATCATTTGAAAAGATAAGGAGAAAACAAAAAAATCTACATGAGCAATCTGATTATCAAAACTCTATTAAGAAGTCTGTTTTCATTCGTGAAAATGCATTTGAGCTTCACCGAAATAGCAACAGTAGCAATGGTTGTGGTAATGATGGAGGTTGTGGTTGGGGTGGTGACTGTGGAAACAGCAGTGGTAGGCAACGTCTACGGAATGCACTAGTTGAAGTACTTTACGTACTATTATAACCCCATTTTAGGGATGAGAAAACTGGGCACAGAGGATTTTCTAATAGCTATCAGGAGGCTTGAAAATGTTTCTATCTTTTGTGACTATATAGTCTCACATTTCAGAGTTTGGACAAAGAAAGAATCAACTGGAGGGAAGTCAACAGCTTCCCACTGCTGACAGGAAGATATCATATTAATCCCAAGGTTATTTATAACAGCAGAATCTGGAAACAACCTAACTATCTAGTAATAGTGGAATAACCAAATAAAATAGGAAGTATTAGGTAGTCATTACAACTATAATTATGAAGACTGGAAGCAATGAAAAAAATGGTGAAAAGAAAAAAGCAGTTGAAGAAACTGTGTCTGTACCATGAATAAAACCATGTAAATATGTACATATATGGAAAAGGATAAAGAAATCTGATAGAAAAACAATGTATTTGATAAAGCAGTTTTATAGGGATTATATATAAATTTTAAAAGTAAAAACCCTGGAAAACATTTAAAAAAATATTGCCAAAGGATACAATGTGAAAATTCTTCCTTGTGGGAGCTTAAGCAAACTCAGTTTACTTCACATAGTTGGCACTTGCCCAAGATTCATCCACAAGTCACATCCAGGCCTTTCTACATACCGTGTCCAGGTTGGCCAACTTCAAAGCGCCCACGAGACTCAGCAATAATAGTTACTGTTTTTGTTAGCAGACATAATAATATACCAAATGTATAGAGAGCTTTACAGTTTTAAAAAATGTTTTGCTTAGCTTATTTCAAGTCCAACTCCTTATGAACAAACATTGCCATTTAGAATCTAGTGGTGGTCCAGGAGATGACATCTCAGAAGAGAGGAATGACAGAAATTCAGGTGGGTATAGATGCACTTTGGACAACAGAGAAGCAACTTACACATTAAATAGGGTACAGCCTCACCTAGCCTTCCAGCAAACCCACTGCATCCCTAAGTCACAGATACAACATGCTTTAAATATGAACCATCTCTTAGGAGCATCCTTACAAAGGACAGCAGGATTTCACAAGATATAATGGATACTTCCTTCCACTGTGAATTCCTTTCCCTTTCCCACCCCTTCTCCGTAACAATCCCTGTTTGTGGTTTCTAAAGCTCTGTATCACTGTAGTCACCCCAGACCAAATGAATCAATACAGTGTCTGAAAAACTGCATTTTCTTAAAAAACTCCCCAGCTTTGAAAAGTCAAAGCAAGGTATTTTTTAGAAAGCAAATACAAAGAGGTAAAAAACTGTACCCAACCTTTAAAGTTTTAGCCTTTAACCCATGCCTAGGATAGGTCCTTCCCTGGATAGGAGCATTCCCTTTAAGGAATCACCTAACAATTAGGAAATCAATCTACCTAATCGACACAACCTCCAGCTGTTGGTCAAAACATACAGCTGCTCTTCATACCTCCCCACACACTGTCCATATTGAACACATACAAGTTTAAGAGTCTAAAATGCCTTTTACATTACCATATTAAGGCAGGGAACAAATCCAGAAATGCAGCTACAGCACTACAATCAGAAAGAGGCTGAAAATGCAGCAATAGATATTCCATGTGTTCACTGGGCAGTGGTTTTGTTCAGATAAGTGGGCAGCTGGTTTTGTTCAGATAAGATTTAGGGAAATAGATAATTCTAGAAAAAGAGTGATAAAGACTCTGAGCTTAAAAGGAAGTACAAGCCAATATCCTCAATGAATATAGATGTACAAATTCTCAACAAAATATTAGCAAACTGAATTCGACAGCATTTAAAAAAGATCATACATCATGATCAAGTGGGATTTATCCCTGGGATGCAAGGACGGTTCAACATATGAAAATCAATTAATGTGCTATACCATATTAATAGAAAGAAAGGTAAAAGCTGTATGATCATTTCAATAGACATAGGAAAATCATTTGACAAAATTCAGTATCTTTCATGATAAAAACTCTCAACAAATTAGGTAGAGAATGAATGTATCTCAACACAATAAAGACCATATATAATAAGCCCACAGCTAACATCATATTTAATGGTGAAAGGTGGAGAGCTTTTCCTCTAAGATCAGGAAAAAGATAAGCGTACCCTCCTGGAGTGCTGACAACACCGACTCCTCTCTCTTTGGCTCTCCATCTTGTTCATACCCACACAATGACCTCCCTTGGGGCTACATGTTCTCAAGAACCCTGGAGGTTAATGTATGCCCTCACAGGAATGTGGGGAAAAATTGCTCTGATCTTCCCTAAAGTGGCATACCACTCTAGATAACTAGTAGAGATGTATGGTGCATAGATGGTGCCACTTTAGATAACTACCCTTTGACTTCACCACAATGCCCCACACTTTATAAAACCTGTGGATTAAGGTCCAGATCATGGCAGAGAAGAGCCACATAGTATCACTGTCCACCCAACTGGCCCTGTCAGTAAGCTACCCTGAACAAAACTCTGGTATAGAGTGGCTTGCTTAGTTTTTAAATCTCAAAGTATCTTCTCAGTCTGGGGGATACTTTACTGTCCCTTCTCCACCTTCTAACACCACTCTTGCCACTTTTATTCAACATAGTACTGGAAGTCCTAGCCAGAGCAATTTAGACAAGAAAATAAATAAAAGCATCTAAATTAGAAAGGAAGAAGTAAAACTATTTGCAAGTGATGTGATCTTATATAGAGAAAATCCTAAAGATGCCACCAAGAAACTGCTGGAACTGATAAATTCAGTGAAGTTGTAGGATACAAACTCATTGCATAAAAATTAGTTGTATTTCTATATACTAACAATGAACTATCTGAAAAAGAAATGAAGAAAATGACCTCATTACAATAGCATCAAAAGGAATAAAACACTTAGGAATAACTCTAACCAAGGAGATAGGATCATCTGTAGATTGAAAACTATAAGACTTTGATGAAAGAAATAAAAGAAGACACAAATAAATGGAAAGATATCCCATGTTTATGGAACCCAAGTCTTAATATTGTTAAAATAACCATACTACCCAAAGCAATCTACAGATTCAATTCAATCCCTGTCAAAATTCCAGTGGCTTTTTTCACAGAAATTGAAAAAACAATCCTAAAATTTGTATGGAACCACAAAAGGCCCAAAAAGCAATTCTGAGAAAAAAGAGCAAAGCTGGAGGCTCCACATTTCCTGTTTTACATCTGTATTACAATTTATAGTAATCTAAACAGTATGGTATTGTCATAAAAACAGACACATTGACCAAAAGAACAGAATTAAGGTCCCCCAAATAAATGCACAGATATATGGTCACTAATATTTGACAAGAGCTAAGAGTATTTAATAGGGAAAGGATAATGTCTTCAATAAATGGAGGTGGGAAAACTGGATAACCAAATGCCAAAAAAATGAATTATATCTCTATCTTACACCATTCATAAAAAAATGAACTTAAAATGGTTAAGACTTAAACATAAGACCCAAAACTATAAAACTCCTAAAAGAAAACACAGGGAAAAAACTCTGATACTGGTTTTGGCAATGACTTTTTTTGGATATGACATTAAAAGCACAAGCAACAAAAGCAAACTTAAATAAGTAGGGCTGCATCAAACTAAAAAACTTCTTCGCAGAAAAAATAAATCAACAAAATGGAAAAGCAATCTATGAAATGGGAGAAATATTTGCAAATCATATATTTGATGAAAGGTTAACATCCACAATACATAAGGAACTCACATAACTCAATAGCAAAAAAAAAAAAAAAAAGATCTGGTTAAAAACTAGGCAGAGCATCTTAATAGACATTTTGTAATGAAGACATACAAATGACCAACATGAAAAGAAGCTCAACACCACTAATAATCAGGGAAATGCAAATCAAAACCACAATGAGACATCTCACACCTGTCAAACTGGCAAGTATCAAAAGGATAAGAAATAGCAAGTGTTGGCAAGAATATGGAAAAAAGGGAATACCTGTGCACTGTTGGTGGGAATATAAATTGGTATAGTCACTATGAAAAATAGTACAAAGTTGCCTTGAAAAATTAAAAATAGAACTGAATGATCTGGCAATCCCACTTCTGGATTTATAGCCAAAGAAAATGAAATCAGGATCTCAAGGAAATATTGTACTCCCATGTTCACTGTAGCATTATTCATAATAGCCAAGATATGGAAACAACCAAAATGTCTATCAACATATGAATGGATAAAAAGAAATTATATATATGATTATTAAATGGTATATGTATAATATATAATTCCTATTTTTCATTCATTCATATATATAATATATATATAATTGAATATTATTCAACCATGAAGAGAAAGGAAATCCTGAGTAGAGTACAATGGTGCCTGCCAGTTGCTGGCAAGGGAGATGAGGAAATCTTACTCAAAGGGTACAAACTTTCAGTTAGAAGATGAAGTTCTGAGGGTACAACATGGTTACAGCATGGTGACTATAGATAACAATGCTCTATTACATACTTGAAAATTACTAAGAGAGTAGATCCTAAATGTTCTCACCAGGAGAAAGAAATTATAATTATGTGACATGTTGCAGGTATTAAACTTATATAATATAATGATTTACACATCAATTATATCTTAATAAAGCTGGAAAAAATTTAATTTAAAAGCACAGGAAGTAACACTACCCACCTACACAAAAGGGTGCTGATATATGAGAGGAATACTCCAGTACAGACAGCATAGGGTCACAACAGTCCAGCCACAGAGAAGGGGATAAGCACTCATTCATTTAACCAACAAACCTTATTGAGCATCTACTATGTGCCAGGCACTGTTCTAGATACTTGGGATACATTAGTAAACAAAACAATCAACACTTGTCCTGTGGAGCTTACATTACAGCAGGAATTTGGACAAAGCAAAAAGAGGAATCAAACCATAGGTCAGCCATACTCCAGGCCAATTCCATAGGGAGAGAGAAATGGAAAACAGAGTAAGACTCCACAACACATTTGCACATTCCTTGTCATTTGTTCATATATACAACTGTGTACATATACAATTACCATCCCACAGAGTAATCATTTATTTATCCATTTCATAAATATGTAAGTGCCTACTATTTTCCCAGCCTTGACTAGATTATGAGCTTTTTGCTATCTTTATAAAAGACTTAGTTAAATCACCCCTCCAGGGATTATGACATATAAATACCTCAAATGGGTAGAACTTTCCTGACTACTAAGGTCAAGATCCTGGCCTTGAAGAAGATAAAAACCAGACAGTGTGCTTCTAAAAATACTTGTTTGTGGAAGTTTCTTTTTTAACTGAAAATACTTTTTATTGAAGTCCCTTTCTTTCTAAGAAGATGGCACAGGACTCTTATAATACCTTGAATGAGTAATAATACTCATTCACATATATGCTGGAAGAGTAAATTATGCTCTGTGATTCCCAAGTCAAAAGAGTAATCCAAAATGAGGGCTTGTGCCCCCACTGTTTCCCCTCTTCTCATTGTTCAAACCCTATTCTCAGCCTCACAAAACCACCGACTGAAGAAAATCACTGTTTTATTCCAAAGTAATATGATAGTGGCACTTAAGGTCAAGGTCCTTTGAGTCCCACCTAGTTGGTTCTAAGAGGAAAATCTCTTACATCATATGGAATTGATTTGAGAATATTATAAAAATGAAGATACCACCATAAGAGGAAAGAAAACAAGCCCAAATATATGTGTTGAAAGGCAGAGACCCCAGTCCCAGAGGAGTTGTATGATATTTAAAAGAGTCCTCTCCATTATCTCTGGTAAAAATAGAGTCCATTCTCATTATTTGCAATACTTACATTCTAGAAAGTCTCAAGAACCCCTGGATTAGTGAATGCTGAACCACTGCTCCTATGGGGTTAGGTTCCTATGAGCTTCTGATGACATTTTCCTCAGCCAAAATGTCATTTGCATTATACAGGTTCATTCAACAAGCCATTTTATCAGCATTGAAACCCTGCTTTACAGCATGACCTTTTCCCCGTATAACACTTAAGCTGGTGTTTTTAAAATTCTTCCAAGAAGAATTTTAAAATCTGATCTGCAGAACATATCTTGCCTGTAGGCCTAACCCCTGTCATGCCGTAACACTTCTTGAAATGTGCAAATCAGTGAACACTAGCCAAGAAGACTTTAACATGTTCCTTAGCATGACTGATGAGACTGTATATTTCTCTGGGTTGCAATCTCACAACAGTGTTGTGCATAATGCTTTTTTATCAATCTTCTCACAAATCCACACATTTAGTCACTTTTCCTTCTTTTCCAAGCTTCATCAGACTCTACAAATGTTACTTTAGCACTTGGTACAGTGGGCTTACTTAGAGATGAGAACATTTCCTCTTCCTTTTTCTGAATGTACCAAGATGTTGACTGATTTCCATTTGAACTCACAGCCAACAGCCCCATAACTCATCCCTAATTGAAGCTTATCTAACACACATCTTTCCTCTACAAGTCATGTCATAGCCTTTCTGAGCTCAGGACACCAGGCAATACTTCAGTACTAGGCTTTGGAACCATTTTAAACAGTAAAATCACTGACAAAAAAGCACAAAGATGCAAAAAAAACAAAACTAAACTAAATAAAAACCCCAGGATGCTGAATAGATGGAGGAAGGACATTTGTTCACAGCAGGTGTTGAAATGAGAAGGCAGAATGTCACCTTGTTTGACACTGGGTGGTTGTGTGTCAGGTGACAAAATGTTCATTACTCCTCCCGCATCCAAAAACAACTGTGAAAACACCCCAAATATGGATATGGGGTTTGTAAACAAATGCTAGTGAGTAGGCTAATTTGCAAATATGGAACTTGCAAGTAATGAGGACCAACTATACCCTGAGCTGAAGATGTCCTTTCATATTGCAAAAGGAAGAGTTTCATGAACTTTTGACACTGAGCACACCGTTAGGTGTCATTTGAGATGACACTGATATATGACTGGAATTAAGAAGCCAAATCAACATTTCATCACCATATGCCCTTGTACACTTGACACTGAGATAAGAACAAAGGAAAACATGCTAATTGATACAAATCCTAATTCCAAAGCATACCATACCTCTGCCTTCCAGGACCATTAGTTTGCAAGGTACTTATATCCATGAACCAATGACTTGGGTGTTGCTCCTTGAAAACATGAAAGAAGTTTCTAATCATCTATTTCCATCCTTCTCTAATACATTGCTGTGTGATTATTAATTTTCGGTCTTGGGGCGCCTAGGTGGCTCAGTCGTTAAGCGTCTGCCTTCAACTCAGGTCATGATCCCAGGGTCCTGGGACTGAGCCCCACATCGGGCTCCCTGCACAGCGGGTAGCCTGCTTCTCCCTCTCCCCCTGCTTGTGTTCCTTCTCTCACTGTGTCTCTCTCTGTCAAATAAATAAATAAAATCTTGATTAAAAAAATTTTTTTTAGGTCTTAAAGTTTTCAAATCCTTTGCTGGAGGTATAATAAGCTCATTCAAGTAGCGACAAGGAGTAGTGGTTAAGAGCTTTGAAATCAGACCAGGATTCAAGTTTATGGGCCTACCAAATACACTGTGTACCTTTGGACAACTCACTTACCTACTTTAAGCATTTCAATAAAATATAATGGTAATAGTACACTTCACACAGAGCCAGTGAGAGATCAAACATGATAGTGTATGTAATGCTCCTAAGAACACAGCAAGCACTTGAAATTATTGATTACTGTCATTGTATTGTGTAGAATCTAAAGAAAATAAGAGTCTTTAACTGCGGTTTTCCAAAGTCAAATCCTTCTCCAAAAGACTGAGAAAACAGCCACGGAAAACCATGAAGAATAAACACATCTTGGTAGAGAACAGACTTCAGAGTTTCAGCTCCACAGACAATTTCTGTGGGAAAAGTTGGAAAAAATATGAGACCCTATATAGTTCTTCCACCAATGTCATCACTTCTCAGCATTCTGAGAAGAAATTTTAAAATATTTTCCATTTCGAACTTCCTCAAACCCTTCAAATTCAAAACTGCAACTGTCCTGATGGTCTCTGCATGAACTGACTTTGCCACTTCTAGGTAAACAAAAAACTAAATTAAAGGCATTGTCACATCCTTGTCATGACTATATGGTGGAGCAAAAAGTCCGTCACAACTCTACCCAGCTTCCCTTTCTTTTTTTTTTTTTTTTTTAAAGATTTTTTATTTATTTATTTATTTGACACAGAGAGAGAGATTACAAGTAGGCAGAGAGGCAGGCAGAGAGACAGGGAGAGGAGGAAGCAGGCTCCCCGCTGAGCAGAGAGCCCGATGCGGGCCTCGATCCCAGGACGCTGAGATCATGACCTGAGCCGAAAGCAGAGGCATTAACCCACTGAGCCACCCAGGCGCCCCCAGCTTCCCTTTCTTACAGCTTATACGTCTCTTTATGCCTCTTCTTACAGTCACCAAACTTCTTTGGAGAACCAAACTGAGATCTTTCTCTCCTTCTCCCTCTGTCTCTTCCCCTGCTCTATTTCTAAATGAATAAGATCTTTAAAAAAAGAAAGTGCCAATGTATTCACCTACAGTGAAAAAATACTTGGCAATCAAGGGGAAATGCTTGAATTTCTCTTTCTCTCTCCTTCACTCTCTTCAAGGAAGCAGTACTTTCTCTTCAGGGAAAACATCTGGGATATCAGGTCATAATCACAAAACTGAGCAGTAAGTGATAAACCTAACAGAATAAATTAGAGATTAGTCAACAGCAGATATAAGCCTGAGTGCCTGTGTCCAAAAGTTGGCAAAGTACTCTCCAGCCTCTGACTCCATAAGTTAACTTTCTATATTCTAAACTACTATCTTCCTCCAGTCAACCTCAAAATAATACAAAGTATTATATTTTTGCTTATAAAATTACAATTGTGTTCCAGACTACCTGTGAATATTCCTAGGACACCTCAACTGGAGTTCAGGCAAACAGTGTTAAAACCAGTGAAATAAATTTTGTGCTAGTTAAGGGCCTGTTCATTCATTCACTCTAGAAAGAGTTATCAGCAAGCATTTAATGAACACTTACTTGTTACTTATTACCATACATCAGCACTGAGCTAGACACTGTGGGAGTCATCAAAGAAACAGAAGATAAATGACTACCCAGAAATAAAGATCAAGGAAATTCTTAACTACATACTAACAGACAGAATTCATAGAGGGGAAAGTACAATGAGCCATACATGGCTAGAAAGCTTTTCTATAAGGGGTAGGATGTGAGCAAGACCTGGAACAATGCATAGGGTTTCAAAAGAGAGAGAAACAAGCAACATGAGAGAGTCTATGTTGAAGAAAAATGAGCACACTCAAAATAACTTTCGTCAAATAGAGTCAATAAACGATCTGATCCTTTTCAGAGAGGGAAAGTTCTACTCCTACAGCAAAAGATTTAACTCCTTCCATCAACTGTCAGAAGGCAGTCCTTCAAAACTTATTATATTTTCCTTAT
The DNA here is from genome assembly GCA_002007465.1 of Ailurus styani. Taxonomy (NCBI): domain Eukaryota; kingdom Metazoa; phylum Chordata; class Mammalia; order Carnivora; family Ailuridae; genus Ailurus; species Ailurus styani. The sequence goes on along the minus strand of LNAC01000019.1, from coordinate 2,516,630 downwards.
GAGCCAATTTATAACCTAAGATAAATATAGGTTTTTAACATCCACACAATTAATGAAAGGGAATTAATATTCTTGAGTATATAAGGAAGCAGAATCCACCTCACCCAATGGATAGATAATAGTGACTCTGGGTTCAGAGGTATACTAACTGGGGCTTTTATTTCCCCCCCCCAGTCTGGTAATCTGTAACTGCAAGCCCAGATCTAGTTGGTTCTCTGAAGAATGTGGCTTGTCTACAATCTACATCCTAATAATACAAAAGCCTTTGATTATTTGATGAGAGCAGATGCATTCTTGCATACTATAAATTCAACTCTCCAAAAAAGCTGTTGAGCTTTTGTGAAATATTGGTCTTATATTTTATAATTTTGGAGCCTCCCAAAATCTAAGAGAACACAAATATTTCAGCAAAGAAAAGGTAATAATAATATCCGGTGGTCACAGGGAAACTTCTGGTGACCTACAAGTCTGAAGACACATGGGAATATGGTTAATAAGCTTCACACTGTCATGAGTATAGGGCTTGACAAGCTTTTCAGACCTCAGAACAACTAGTTACCTGATGCTAAAAGCAAAAATCATCATGTTTTACTGTATTCAAAACACTCAGGTAGAACCTTTTATGTAAACATGGCCATATTTTCCTTCTCCTTGACCCCAGCTCATAAAGGGAATAAGCCTTTGGAAAAGATTAACAGTTACTAGTAGTTCAGTAATGAGTATGGAAAAGTGATCCTAAAATTTTCTGGGCTAATTCACTAGGATGCCAAGTGAATTAACCACCCATGACCAAGATGGTTATCCATCCTTTAAATGCATACAGATAAGTGATATCACCCTCAGAGAGTATCTGAGATGCTTTTTTAGTTGATTCCCAGGATAACCCCAGTGGAGACTGACAGCTGACCTGTGTTAACGCCACTTTGCTGATGGGGGAAGCAAAATGTACAAAATCCTATTATACTGTCCTCTTTCTGTAGCCCAGGAATGATGAGAAGAGAATGTGTATTTTCTGATTCCCCAATAGGGACCACTTTTTTCAAACACCAGATCCCACCCAATTATAGGAATACTCAACACTCAAAACCTGATGACTCTGATTTCATCCCAGCATTGAAGTAACCACATACCATAATAATATGCAAGTGTAAAACCACACCTCCAGAACAAAGCATATTGCAAAAACTAATTGCAATTCTGTAGAGTAAGCAAGCCTTTAAAAATAATTCTCAGACATCATTATATGTATTAAAATAAAGCTTGGATTAGCCCTACCCATTTTAACAAGTGGCCCCATGCCTCTCCCTCCTAAATAAGTCTACATAAGTCTACAGCAGTGTTTGTTTTGATTTGGAAGTTCTCAAAAAACTAAACAGCTTGCAAAAGCAGAAAAACAAGGTCACGATCTGATCAGAAAGGTGAGAATGGCTCAAAGGCAAGCCCACTTTCTTCCTTCACCCTACTGCCAGATTCTGTAGCTCTCCTGAATCTGTAACTTGACAACCACTAATTTTAGACCAATCCTTTGAATTTACACATGATAAAACTGAGGCCCACAGAGTGATCCACAGACACAAGTTAATTACAAAGCAGAGAGACAAGACAAACAATAGGATTCCTAATTCAGCATTTTATAGCGTTGCCCCTTCTTGCCTTTACTAGATTAAGAGATTGTTATACAATTACGATATATTCTCTCCAACTTCTCCTGTCCTCTTCTTCTGTACCATAAGAAAATAATAGTAATAGAGCTGAACTCAGAAAGTTTACCTCCTGAATTGTGGTATGCCCTGGAAATAAGACCAAAAGGTATTTTCAGAGCTACCACAGAGCCTACACAGAATGACCTCATGCACATACTCACAGCTCAAAATCCCATACTGGTGAATTCAGCTTTTTGTCCATTTGTTACATTTAGTCAAAGGACAAGCAAACAGTGAGTTTAATCACTGGCAGTAGTGGGGCTACAGTGAATGCCCTGAAGATAGACATTCATCTGTTCATTAAAAAAATACCTATTGAGTACCTAAAAGGTGGTATGTATGTGAAATAACCAAATATCCATAATCACTTATTCCAAATAAAATTTAACTGTGATTCACAAAACCTACACAAATATAAATCAAATCTGACTCCTTATGCAAATATAAAGTAGCTATTCTACAATATTGCTGAATTGGCTTAACTTCTCCATTTTCTCACTGAAAACTATAAAATATAAAACTTTCTATATAGTTTCACATATTTAAAATTACTATGTTATTTCCATGTTCATCTTTAGATAGATGGTCCTTGGAAAGGATAAAATTAGAATTAAATTCTACCAAAAATGTATTATTCAGCCAACATTTTACCTGTCCAATACAGTCCAAATCTCAGGATTACTTACTCTCTATAGAACTCTAAATCTTATTTAACCAGAATTTTGAACTGGTAGATTAAGAACTAAAATATTTGCCTTTAGCACTTTTTCCTTTATTAAAAATAACATTATAATAAGAGTACGTGGTCATTGTAGAATGTTCAGGAAATAGAAAAAAAGCATAAAAGGGGACTTTTATAAGTTTACTATAATACTAATACTTTTATAAGTTTACTATAATACTAATATCTAGAGGTAAATACTGAAAACATTTTTATACTACATTTGAATAATTTTTGTCTCCTATTGCCGCCCCTCATTTGATATTGATGAGCTTTTCACCATGTTGTTAGATATTTTTAGAGATTGTGATATTTAATGACCACCTTGTCATCTATTTAATTACAAACCACATTTTATTTAATCAATTCCTAAGGCTGGATGTTTATGGGCCCTCTTTCTTTCTTTTTTTTTAATTTTTTAATTTTTTTTTTCAGTGATCCAAGATTCATTGTTTATGTACCACACGCAGTGCTCCATGCAATACGTGCCCTCCTTAATACCCACCACCAGGCTCACCCATCTCTCCCCCTATTCAGGGAGCTAGAACAACCACTAGTAGGAACAAGGACACTGCCACACATGACATCACCAACCTACTATGTGCCAATCAGAGATGGAGTCACAGCCCTGCCTCCCCCCTCATCCCCAGCAGGTTTAGAAACGCTGTCCTCCAAGTCAGATTTTGATGGAGGCAGCCCCTCTAGTTCAGCAGTCTGACATTCCCGATGGAATGCTACAGTTTGCATGCTCATTTGGGGAATGTGAAGGTGGACACTTGCAGAATCTATTTTCTTTACTACCTGGCTACCATCCGGTTCAACAGCTGGTTCTTCCGAAACCCCAAATCTAAGGGTTTGTGCCTGTCTTGGCCACTATTCATTCCTAAATTTTCTTGAGCACCATATCTCAATGAAAGCTATTAGTATACAATCAATCCAACAACCGCTAGATATAATGCCTGCCCTACTCTGGCCCAGCAGACATCTTTTATTACATTCCCAAGACCATATATGTACTGATTAAAAGCAGGAATGCCCATCAGGCCCTGAGAAGGGAGGTGATGAATGGTATGTCTGAACAGCTTGGTCCCTGGCTTGGTGTCACTGAAATGCCACACTCCTCACTGAAGTCCATTGATAAGCCTGACAGCACTGAGCAACTTTTATCAGCAGACTTTATATCAGGGGACCCAAGCAGAAAGTTAGCACATGGGGTGTTCTGTCAGCACAGAAGGCTTACACCATTAGCAGATCATAACAGAGTTTAGATTGTGGAGCCAAACAAAATTCTAGGTTGCTAAGTGCATAAAAGAAAAGGTTATAATGACTTCAATCTAAATAAAAATGCTGTTTTGAAGGAACCAAAGAAATTAATCTTACAGTCTACTGGTAACAGAGAAACATATATTGTTTTACATATATTATTTTCGTACCACTTGGGGTGGCTTAGTCTTCAGGCTTTTTGAACTAAAGTGTACTGGGAATGATCTGGGGGATTACCATGAACCAACTAGGAATTTTTTTAATACAAAAACAAAAAACAAGACAAAAACCAAAAACCTCCCTGATTTCTCTGGAGAGCTCATCCCTGGAGAATGACTACACATTACAATGCCATATGACTTGAACATGTGAAACTGCGTAAGAAAATAAGATGCCCATGGGAATCCCAACTCATGAGACAAAATTCGAAGAAGTTGTTCATAGAAATGTAAACCTTTGACGTTTATAAAGCACAATGTAAAGTAGAATAAAATACAGTTTCCACTCAATAAAATGGATACAAAATGAACTGGAAAAATTTTAATCGTTTTCTTTAGGGACCATCAAAAACCATCATATCTTCCAAATATTCACCAGAGTTCAAGGCTAATGGAAAACATGTGTGAAAAGCATTTGATAAATAGATTTTAGTGCTCAATAAAGAAGAAATACAACAAATTTGCCTTACATTGAGTATGTTTGATTGTGAGAAGGAAAGCTTTGGACCTACTCCCCAGTCCATTTTTTTAAATATGAGAATCAAAACTAAATTTAGTTCCTTCATTTATTTTTGTTCATGATGTGCTGGAAATACCAATGAGAAAGAGAGTTCCTGGAACATGAAAGTGTAGGAGAAATTCCTGAAAGAGCAAGAGAAATAGTAACAATGTAACTTGAGTAACTATAAACACAATAATCAATATGTTATGTAATTACGGGAAAATCTCCCTACAAACGTCATATTAGAAATACTTCCCACACTTCCAGGAAAAGTGATGACTTGAATACATGTAACTCTCCTGTTGAACATCAAGTGGAGAAAAATTGGCATTAGTAAGAGAAAGCAGGGAAGAGTATCAAGACCATGCCAGAAATGTTAAGGAGGTGTTACTGGTTGTCATGTAAAGAGAGCATAGTTGAAGACATGGAGGTTGTGGTAGGCAGAGTAAGGGTCCCCCCAAAGACAGCCATGTTCCTAATCCCTGGAATCTGGAAATATGTTACATTACATGAAAAATGGGTATTAAATTTGTAGATGGAATTAAAATGACAATCTGGAAAGAGTGATATTATCCAGGTGGGTCTGATGTAGTCACAAGGGTCCTCCAAAGTGGTGGAGTGAGGCAGAATGGGAGTGATGAAGACTAAAAAGCGTTTAACTCATCTTTGCTGGCTTTGAAGATCAAGGACCGGGGCCCCCAAGCTAAGGAATGCAGGAGGCCTGTAGAAGCTGGGAAAGGTGAAGGAACATTTCCTCCCCAGAGCCTACAGAAAGAAATACGGCCCTGTCAGTGCCTTGATCTTAGTCCAGTGAGATACACATCAGGTTTCTGAGTCCAGAACTATTAAGATAATACATTTGTGTTAAGTCACTAAGTTTGTGGTAACTTGTTTTTGGCAGCAATAAAAAACAAATACAGACGCCTCTTAAGGTAGAGAAGAGTCTGAAAACAGTAGAAGAGTTCCTTTGAAAAACTCCCAATTATGAGGAGCAGGGTCTTTTAACAAGGAAGTGTCTTGGAAAAAAGCAGCAGCACACCACTTAACATCCCTTTGCCACTGGAATTGGCAGCATTCAAAGCAATTGTGACAAAAGGCCTGATGACAGGACACAACGAGTACATCAATGACAGCCAGGAACAGGGTGAGGTTTCTCCAAGACCTGGGGGGTAGGCATTTATAACTGGATATATACAGTCACATCGTAAACAAGAAGAGTAGGCACAGATGCACCACCTGGCTGGTGTGGAATGACCCTACAGAAAGATGGGTACAGGAGACAGAAAAAAAAAGAATGTTCCTTACCAGGATTGCCCCAGAGCTGCAGCTCCCTCCCCACATCCCTCTTCTGGCAACCCAGTGACTGAACAAGTGTGTAAACTTATCTTAACCAGACACTGGATATATGAAAGGAGATAGCAAGAAACCACAAGGCACAGCTCCCACACTGTTTATGGGCTTGGATAGCCTGCTCTTCATTCAGAGATAGAAAAAAAACTCCCCTGCCCAGAAGAGGAAGACCTCTGAAAGATCCAGAGGAAGAGAATAATACTGGTGAAGGCATTACAGAAAAAGAGAAATACAAGTCAGAAAGGTACTCTATGCTTTCAGAATGCAGAATGTGACATAAAATATCAGATGAAGAAAGAAATTAAAATGAAAAATAAACAGTGAAAGACAGTAGATAAATATACCTCCAAGGAAGCAAATCTGTTAGATATGAAAATATTCATAAGAGAATGAAACAGAAAATTAGACCAAAGGAATGATACAGAGGACAAAAATCAGAGATCCAACACAAAAATGATTTTTTTTAAAGATTTTATTTATTCATTTGACACAGAGAGAGAGATTACAAGTAGGTAGAGAGAGAGGAGAGAGGAGGAAGCAGGCTCCCCGCTGAGCAGAGAGCCCAATGTGGGCCTCGATCCCAGGACCCTGGGATCATGACCTGAGCCGAAGGCAGCGGCTTTTAACCCACTGAGCCACCCAGGCGCCCCAAAAATGATTATTTTTTTAAAGTAGATTCTCAAACAAATAGAAAAGAAGCAATTGAGATGTAATCACCAGATATGTTCCTGAACTGAAAAAGACACTGTGCAAAACAAACGAATGGAGCATAGATGACCTAATGTTACTAAAGAAAGAGAAACCTTCGGATATATCCCAGAGGAAGAAACTTAAATTCCAAGAATAAAGAGATAACACAACCAGAATCCAGGCAGAGGGAAAGAGCTGACCTTAGATTTCTTTTCCTCAACTTTAGAAAACCAAATGATAATGGGGCAATGTCTACCCTATAGAATTTGTAGGAAAAAATTGGGATCTCACAATCTTACAATCAGCCAGATTGTATGATGAGTCATTTATGTACAAAGACATTGAAAGACATTTGCAACCAGATCAGCCTGATCCACAGAAGTGTGCGGATCCCCACACCCTTCTCTAGCCCACTCCAGGCATCCTGGTTTCCTGGAACTTCTTAGAAACAGAGATCTCATCTTCTCTCTTATTGAACACAGAGTTGTAGCTGGTGCAAGGCAAAAAACCTGCTGAGACCTTGATTTCAGGCTTCAAGCCTCTAGAACGGTGACCAAATAAATTTCTGTTGCTTTAGTCACCTAGTCCATGATATTTCATTATGGCAGCCCTAGAAAACTAACAAAAAAGACAACAACAAAGAGTAATACCCATTGATCCTTAGTGCATTGCCGGTGAGAATATAAATTGATACGACTCTTCCAAGGGCAGTCTGCACAAAAAAGCAAATGCCTCCTAGTGCTGATATTCTCTTTCCCAGAAATGCCACTGAGGACATTTATCCCAAGGAAACCATACAGAGAGACAGAAAATATATACACAAGGAAGTTCATAACTTACACACACATACACACACATATCTTTCAATACATATATTTAAGGTTTTATATACATGTTATTAAATAAGTATATATAAAGGTACCATTGGGTGGCATCCATTTTTAAAACAAGTAATAAAAGAATATTTAGTAATATGGAAAAACATGCACAATAGATTGCTGAGGAATTATTTAAATTACACTCAATATTTACTGAATGATGGTACTTTTTAAAAGGTACCTTCATTATTATTGCTCTCTAGATAACCAAGCATCTTTATGATGTATTTAAAAGTGCTGAAATACCTTTGGATGACAAAGTTCTAGATTTTAATTTTCTTTACTTTTTATATTGTAAAAGCTGTCCAGATCAATGATGTCTTAATTTCACAAAAGATTTCTTCAAAGCACCTAGCTATAAGGGAGACTACAAGGAAGAGCTACTAACATCTCACTTACCCTGTATGAAGACAGAAAAGGAAAAGAAAACTTGCAATAACACTGAGACCTAAGAATTAAAATCTGAGATGACTTTCTACCGACTAGAAGGACAATAAAACTATTAAAAAATGTAATCAGTGGCCTGCCTAACCTCTGCCCACCTGAAAGTCAATAAGCTTATCCTTCCTCGGTTTCTCTCTTTCTCCCTCTCTCTGCCTGCCTGCCTCTGTTGCAGAACTCAAGGCCCATGCTAAAAAGAAAACTGTTCTCCTAGCGCCCTGGGAAAGCAGTATACAGCAGGCCTGATACTTAAATCACCTCCTCATTCGTATCACAGCAGGAGAAAGTAAGAGCTGTGTACAGTCAGTGCCATATTGCATTAGAGGAAATGTGATAGCCACAAATGTTACAGTTGAGCACAGGGACAAGAAGAATGTTAGCACTGGTGTTTATAGTTATACTGTTATTGAGGCTGTTGTTTTAAGCATTCTTGTCTTGAGAAGATTGAAGAGCTGGGAAATGAGAGAAGATCTAACTCAACAGAGAATTACACAAGGAGTTATGCACATTTATCTTCAGTTGAAAACTGAAAACAGTGTAGTTGATAAATAACACAAAATAAGACATTTTTAAATATTTGTAAATGTTTAGAAAGGCTAAGAAATCACAGATGTAAAATCTTAGGAATGCAAATATATGGATTCACAAAAGATTTAAAATGTAAATAGAATAGTATGTAAAACTGTATGGTAAAAAATGAGAAATTGATATGAATTTGATTAATTTCTATGAAAATCCAAATAAAACTTTAAAAAATCCAATAAAATGAATAGTAATATATGGCTATCAATCTCTACATTCCAGAAATTGAGATTAGCATTTGGAACATTCTCAGAATAAATGTAAACTCCTCAATCTCACTGATCTTCCCAGTTCTAGTCAATCACCAAATGTTGATTCTGCTTTCTAAATCTCTGTCTCAGGATGCCTGAGTGGCTCTGTCAGTGGCGTGTCTGCCTTCGGCTTATGTCATGATCCCAGGGTCCTGGGATTGAGCCCCACACAGGGATCCCTGAGTAGGGAGCCTGCTTCTCCCTCTGCCTGCCGCCCCCTCTGCATGTGCTCTCTCTCTGACAAATAAATAAAATCTTTAAAAAATAAATCTCTGTCTCGCACGCCTGTCCCTCTCCTCTGCTGTCCACACTGCTGCTTTAACTCTAGTTCCTATTTACCTGTTCAGTTCTCATTTCTCCAAAGCCAGCAACTAGCAAAGGACCTGGAATTAGAGAGGGAGAGAGGGAGTCAGGAAATATTTGTCGAAAGACCATGATGAAGCTGTCATGAACCAATCATAAAATACAGGTTGATTACATTGTCTTCTGGCTCGGCAAATTTAACTGGGAAATTCATCCCTTGTGGGTCTAATAGACTAATGAAGAAGAACAACAGAGCATCCGTCTGATTGTGACTTAAAGAATCTTTAAATCTTAAAGTCTTAAAGAGTCTGTGCAATTCATGACACAAAGAAGATTACATAAAGCATGCTCTAAGGAGTCATCAGGGTGCAAAATGTCTTTGTTTCTCTAATGAGACTATAAGTGCTTTGAGGTAACAGACTTATTTATTTCATATCCTCCTTGGTGTCTTACAGTGTAGACAGAATGGGTAAAGAATTCCACGGTCCTCTCGATATGCCTTATATTATATCCCCTCTATCCAGTTTAAGGCTGTCACTCCAGGAATCTCTCCTCTTTCCAACATTATCCCGTTTTTGCTGTCTCTCTAGATTATTCCCATGAGCATACTATCATGATGTTTTTTCTCAAATCTTTTTTTTTAAGATTTTATTTATTTATTTGAGAGAGAGAGAGCACAAGCAAGGGAATGGGCAGAGGGAGCAGCAGACTCCCACTGAGCAGGGAGCCTGACGTGGGGCTCCATCCTAGAACCCAGGGATCATGCCCTGAGCCAAAGGCAGATGCTTGACCAACTGTGCCATCCAGGTGCCCTATTTCTCAAATCTATAAACAGAGACACACACACCCCTTCTCTTACTTATTTCACTTTCCCACTAGCAACTACCTTATGTCTTTCCTTTAAAAGGTCTTTTTTTTTTTTTTAAGATTTTATTTATTTATTTGACAGAAACACAGCGAGAGAAGAAACACCAGCAGGGGGAGTGGGAGAGGGAGAAGCAGGCTTTCCCGCAGAGGAGGGAGCCGGATGCAGGGCTCGATCCCAGGACCCTGGGATCATGACCTGAGCCGAAGTTAGAAGCTTAACGACTGAGCCACCCAGGCACCCCTGCTTTAAAACTTCTTGAAAGAGTTATCTCTACTTGTTTCCAGTTCCTCTCCTTCCATTGCCTCTAAGGCATACCTAGCAGGCACTATCTTCTAGCCCATTAGCAAAATGCCTTCCCCGAGGACACCCATGGCCTCATAGTGCTCAGTCCAATCGGGAACTCTCAATTCCCATCTGAGTGAGTGACCGGTCAGCAGCATTTGACAGAGCTGTTCTGCTTGTCCTCCTGGCTTCCAGGGCAATATACTCTCTAACTTCTCCTCTGCCTCACTGACCTTCCTTCTCAATCTTTCTTATTTCCTCTCTTCCCTTTGACTTCTTAATGGTGGACTGATCTACAGCACACACATCCCTGTTTTACGTACACTTACTCGTGATTTAATCCAATCTCGTGGTTTTAAACCCATGTTGGAATCCCCAATACAGACATGTTTTATCCCTAGCACAGACTTCTCTCTTCAACTCCAGACTCATATACAAAATTGTCTACTTTACATTTCCACTCAGATTTCTAATAGACATCACATTCAACATGTACAGAACTCAACTCTTGATCCTTCCCCTCGAACACACTTCTTCTGTAGCCTTCTTCATCTCAGTGAAGGGCAATCTCATCCTTATTCAAAAATTATTCAAGTCAAAAAACTTGGACTCTTTCTTAATTATCTTAATCACACACCCCACATCAACTCCATCTTCAAATCCTGTTGGCTCTCCTTCCAGCCTGTATCTAGAACGTGACAGTTTATGTCATCTCCACAGCTCACCACCCTCACCTAACTTAGAGCATCTTTCACTTAAGTGACTATAATAATTTCCTACCAGGTCTCCCTTTCTTTCTATCTTTGTCCTTCTATAGTCTACTCTCAGCATAGTATTCAGAGCAATCACCTTTCTCTCACGATTCTTCATGGCTTTTTGATTTCATTTCACTTAGGATAAAATCCAAAAGCTGCAAACAGTCTCAAGGCCCCACATCTACCCCCGTCATTCCTCTGAGCTCATGGCCTGGTGCTCTCCCCTCTGCTCACTCCTCGTTCATCAGAAATTGTCATGGAGCCACTGCTCACTTCAAGGGAGCCTGGGAAATCAAGCTCTAGGCACACCGCCATCTCAACAAAAATAGAGGAGAAGAATAAATATTAGCGAGGCAACCAGCAGCGTCATACACACAATTAGCTTATTTTACAAACAACAAAAACTCTCACAGAAGTTCGGTGATTTTGCTAGAAAGTTCAGCCCCATCCTAGAAAGTAACTGATCTACAAAATGGTCAAATACAATTCAAATCCACGTCTGACTCCACATTCCCTTATTTTTTCTATTACATCAGGCAACTTCATTTAATGGAAAATTACAGGACCTTGAGTGATTTTGAGAAGAAAATTTGTTCTCTCAAACTGTCTAAACTCAAATAGTCATCTCATAAACCTTGATGGTGATTCAGATTTTATTTTCAGACAATGCCTACCTGTACTAGAATGGGACTTTTAAAAACTCATTTTAAGTATGTGTATACGTTTCTTCTCTCAAGAGCCATGGGAGTAAAGTCTATCAAATATTTGTTTGCATTTTAACAAAACTGTATAGATAAGTTATTCTCGATCTAGGTTACGTATTCTATTCCTCTATGGAACTTTGAAAATTATAGATTTATTTATTTAAATTTTACTTTTAACTCCACTGTAATTAACGTACAGCATTTCATTAGTTTCAAGCAGTGATTCAACAGTTCTATACATTACTCAGTGCTCATCATGTTAAGTGTACTCTTAATCCCCTTCCCTTAGTTCACCTCCCCGCCCCCACCTCTCCTCTGGTAACCATCAGTTTGTTCTCTCTAGTCAAGAGTCTGGTGTTTTGTCTCTTTTTTCTGTGTTTTGTTTTTTACATTCCACATATGAGTGAAAGAATATGGTATTTGTCTTTCTCTGCCTGACTTATTTCACTTAGTCTTATACCCTCTAGATCCATCTATGTTGTTGCAAATGGCAAGATTCCATTCTTTTTATGGATGAATAATATTCCATTGTATATATGTACCACATCTTCTTTATCCATCCATCTATTGATGGATACTTGGATTGCTTCCAGAGCTTATCTGCTATAAATAATGCTGCAATAAACATAAGGGTGAATATATCTTTTTGAATTAGTATTGTTACATTCTTTAGGTAAATAGTGGAATTATGGGTCATGTGGTAATTCTATTTTTAATAAAATTACAGATTCTTGAGTCTTATCTACAGATTCTGATCTAATAGGTTGGGGCAATCTAGGACTGAGCATTAAGAAAAAAAAAATCCCTCATCATTTTATCATAAAGCCAAATTTTAAAATCACAGGTTTAGTAAAACAGTCTTACTAGTTCCAAGCCCCTCCTCAGAGATTGCAAGTTACCCTCATGAACTGATGGCTACAATTCTTTTGTCTTGTCTCCCATCACTTCCAGCCTCAGACTATATGCCCCAGACTTAACAAAGTAGGGAACTTCCCTGCCACTGTTGTAAGGTTTTATATTTCTATCCTAATAGCAATGTAGCTGTTTTGAATACTTTACTCTTCTGACACCCCATCATCTGACAGCCAAACTATTTCTTCCATTAAGACTCATCATACACATCACTGTCTCTGAGGAGAGATCTCCCCTTTGGCCCTCACTGCAGTGTTGCCGAGACTGCTAGGGGCCACCGAGGATTGCTGCCCCTCTTCTTTATGAAGATTACGTTGACTTTTCTTAGAGGTAGCTGCCAATTTTCCAGCCAGTGCACATCAAGGCAGAGCCATATAACTGTTTCCAGCCAATGAATTATGAACCTAAATGGCATGCATCATTTCCGGGAAGAAGTCTGAGAATCAGGGGTAAGATCCTCCATGAATTCGTCCCTTCACCTACCAGCTGGATGAGTCCCACAGAAACAGTTCCAGTCTCTGAGTCATTGCCTAGAAGAAAGACAAGCAGGAGAGCTGCCCATTCAGGGTGATCAGGGTTAGATTTGACATGAATGAGAAATAAATTTTCTTTGTATTAAATTACCAGGATCTGGAGTCCTTTTTGACAGTAGTTCCCCATATTCTAAAACATGAATTTTGCCCTCTACCTCATTTAATGTCTGTGCTGCAGAATGACAGTTATTTCTTTACCTGTCTGCCTCCCTTACTTATTTGTAGATTTCATGTACCTGGAGTTCCAAGCCCAGCAGAATAGGCACTTAATTAAAGTTGGTTGACTTGAAACCCATAGAGAACACTAAAGGATGTTTATAGGGCCAGAGCTGCAGTACTCCATAAGACTCCATCTCCCACACAACTGTCCTAACTCCACATTCAGGACACCCCAAGCCACCAAAGTCTCTCCTTATTAAAAGAACCAAGTTGACACTTTATCACCTCTACCCTGTGTGTCATATATGGAGCTATCTAAATGTGCCTGGATACCATGTTTTTATCTTTTGGATCAATAAATCCTAACTAGGGAAATTTTACTCATTCTTTAGTGAATTCTCAGCAAAATGAGTCCCTAAGTACCCACGAATACAACATGAACATAACATTCTATTAATAGAGAACTCACTTGTAGCTCTTTATGTTTCTGTATCCATTTGGGCAAAAGCCTCTTTCTTGTACCTTTGTATCCTTAGTGGGTACTTCAGCTTTGCTCAGGACATCAGTGTGTTTTTTAGTTGAACAGAATGAAGCAATTTAAGGAGAATTTAAATGAAAGATTTTTATTGTGCTCTTATTTAATAAAGATTATTTTCCATAAGAAATTCTTATAACCTCCTCCAATCAGGTTGAATACTTGTTAAAGCACAATTGCTTATCTATTGGGACCTTTCAGAAAAGTGTCAGAGATCCTTTTTGATCAGTTAGAAAACTGTGATTTCCTAGACTATAAAGTGTGTGTGTGTTTGTCTCACTATATAGTTAAGAGATGGTGCTGGCTGTAGCGTCCTTTTTCATTAAAAGGGACTGAGCTACTGACTATGGATTTCCCATGGCCTCAGTTTCAATCATATCTGAAAATTACCTAATGAATGAGGGAGAATAACAAAAAAGTGGGAAAGAATGTCCTCAGCATATTAAAGGATAAACGCACTTTATTCCATAGATGTGTCTGGCAAACTTGTAGATGTAGGTTTTGGAAGCTATTAATAATAGACTAGGCTTTAATAGAACTGCTTATCTTGTTTCTCAACCTACGCAGAAACCATATTACAGTTTTAGAATTTATATGTTGTTTTCAATGCTGCACATCTTGAATGATAGTTACTCTTACTTAGCTTAAGAATCTTTACTATATTGCTCCCAAATTCTTTGCATTCTGGGCATGCTGAGAGGTATCAGGAAGTTTGTTTCCCTCCCAAGGTACAAGCCAATTGGCCACCAACTCTAATCATGTTGTCTTTTCACTATTAAAGATTAAATTATTAAAGATGTGAACCTGACATCTTTATCTAGATCGCTGCATTCCTCCCTGGCTTTCAAACTTCATAGTCATTGCTCATTTTTCTGACCAAATTAAGAACACGTGTGTCTGACTTAACTCTCAGAAACTAGAACTATTGTTAACTTTCATCTACACAATACCTTGGGTTTCTTAGAGCCATTCATTAAAATTACACTTGGCTCTCTTTATGACTTGATCTCCAAGTTTAAAATACAGAACCTATGAATTCAGAGCACACATTTAGGATTATTAAAATAAACGAAAAAATAGCACCGCATGTATTTGCCAAGTTGTCCTGACTTTGGTTCAGCCGGATCAGCAACTCTCCGTCAGAAAACCAAGCTTATGAAGAGCCCAGCCCATATTTCCAGGGGGAATCTGGCTTGAGTTTAGCCTGTCAGAATGACTGGGAGATTTCCAGCTCGTTGTAAAGGAAAATCTGGTGAAAGACAGTGTTCGTGTCATTTATGGTGCTCGAAAGCCAAGGTTATGAGGAAACTTCTTTATTAGGAAATAAGGAGCAGATCCCAAGATTCACAGAGACAGACAGTACCCCACAAAGAGCCATAGTTCCTCAGCAAATATTTTAGACAACATGTAGGAAGAAAAAAGATACTGCTTAAGTATGACAGGCAATCCACACACAATCAAGAGTGGCCAAATCAAAACCAGTAGGCTTGGAAGCTGGTCCGAGCCCAGCCACAGGTTCCAAGGAGAAGGGCAGCCAGGCCTTGTACCTGCACTTAGCACCCCTGAATCCTCTAGGGCATTGACCCTCAGAAGGGCCAACTCTAGCAGACTATTTGGTGGTGTGGGGACATGTTAACGATGAATATTCCTGGGACCAACCACAAATCAACTCGATCAGAAAAGCAAATCTCCCCCTTAGGAATGGAGCCTTTAGAATCTTGACTTTTATAAATAGTCCAGGTAATTCCTATTCACAGTGAACAGTGAGAACCACTACTTTGGTGCCAATCCCAATGTTAGGCAGAAATTAAGATTTAGGGGATGGAGCCAAAGATTCTGAAACTCAGCATCATCATCCTGGTCAGTACTCTTCCCGTGACTTGGTGGCCTAAGTCTGATCACTGGGTGTTGCCTTTCCACTGCGATACAACCTCCATTTTGTGTCCCAGTTCAAATCACTGGGATTTTGTGTTATTCCTTCCTTAACTACCTGCCTGCTACCTGCCTAGAACTCTGGGCCCCTTAGAAGGTCAGTCCTATGGCCTGGGCCTAGAAGACTGTCTTTGAACTGTTCTGTGGCTGACCTGGCCCCCTCATGACTGGTCTGCCTGCCCCTGAAACCACGAATTACTGCTTCTGCATTTTCCTTCACTATCTGCCACTCACCTTTTAGAATTATGGGTGCCTGGTATTCTTGCTCCTTCTCCCAAATCAAGACTACCACCTGTTGCCTCTCCTCAGAGGCTTCAGATGCCAGAAACCGGACTTTTCTTCCCTCCTGGCTTTATTCCCCCAGGACCTCCTTAACTAAGGCATGAGGCATCCTTATCCAATTCCAGTTATCTGGGCCATGTCTAGCCATGTCTCCAAATACATAAGACACTTTCTAAGGGAACTTTCAGCTATAAAACTCAGCCATACTCTGACTTAGGTCCTTGAAAATATATGAAGATTAGTGTAGCAGGAAAGAGATGTGTTCATGAGTGATTATTCCAGTTTTCCCACATTCCTCCAGGATGGAAGAGGCAAGGCTCCTGGAAATGTAAAGATGAACAACGTGACAGACAAGCCACACAAGCTAGAACCTCAGGGAATCAGACTCCAGAGTTAAAACTGTGTACCCAACTGTGTCAGTGTGCCTGGAACCGAGTGGCTCCTGGGACATGAAACTTTCACTGCTAAAGTTGAAAAAGCCCTTGACAAACCAGGATAAGTTGGTCACTCTAGAACTTGAAATTGTTTGGAGTTTCGCTGAATCAAAGATTCAGGATATGAAAGAACCATAGCAAAAAGAAAAGGAAATTTGATTTCTTTAATGTATTTTCAGAAAATATGTAAATATCAGTATTGCTTTTAATTACTCTGGACCGTTAGAGAGTACTTCTTTGATTGTAACTTTATTCAGAGAGTAGTTCACATGGGCCCTAGCTTTTGGGCTAGTCACTTATTAATGAAAGAAAACACATGAATATTATCAGTGATGTCAGACATTTATTGAAAAATTATATGTCACCCACAAATTGAAGTGCTTTACATAGATCATCTCAAATTACTGTCACAACAACAACCTGGGTTTGACCCCTATCCTGCCTTCAATTAACTGTTTCATTTGCTTTTTTTTTAGAAGAATTTACTTATTTCTGAGAGAAAGAGAGAGAACGTGAGCAGGAGGGGCAGAGGGAGAGGGAGAGAATCTCAAGCAGACTCCATGCTGAGCACAGAGTCTGACACGGGGCTCAATCTCATGACCATGAGATCCGGACCTGAGCTGAAACCAAGAGTCTGACACTTTACTGACTGTAACACCAAGGCGCCCCTTAACCGTGTCATTTGTACAAATAACTTAATCTGTCTAAACCTCAATTACCTCATCTGTAAAATGAGGACAATGATATCTATTTATCAGGGAGATTTCAGAATTAAGTAAGACAAAACTTTTACTTCATAGATTTCCTTGCATATAGTAAGGAATCCATAGATAGAACGGCTTTTAGATATTATTATTATTACTACTACTACTACTACCTAGTACTAATAAAATTACTTGCTACTGCTGCTACAACTACTGATACTATTATACCTACATCATCATCATTATCATCATCATCATCATCATCATCATGCCAGATCACACAGCAGTCATTTGTAGAAGCAGAATCTGGTCCTCTAACTTATCATGACGACACATTTTCCTCCTTGTTACAGAAACATTAAAACCCAACCTGAGAAAGCATTTAATAAAGACTGCTGGCATCCAAAATGTTATTTGTAACATGGCTACAAAGGTGCAGATAAGAATGCACAAAAATTTGAATGGCACACAGCACAAAGAAGCAAATTCAATGCCACGGAACCTTGGGCACTAATGATGTTTCTTTGGAATATTTTCCAAGTAAAATATAAAACAACTACATTTATTGGGTTTTGGTTTATTTTTTATTTCTTTTGGCTTCTGTATGTGTACCATGAACACACGAATGACAGTCAATCCTTCTAGATTTTCCAGTACAGAGTTGAGACTGTAATAACAGCGGGTTGACAAGCTAACCCAACAGAGGTCTAGTTTTCCAGAGCTATGTGTCCGTAAAAGTCAACAAAATAAGAAAGCCAATGCAATTTTAGCTCTGTGATTACTGACACAGCTTTGCAAGAAGCCATCTTGCCTCTCTCTTCTCCACTTGGGATAATAAAATGTTATTAACATATGCTAACATGTACAAATATTTCTGAATAGGAGTAAATGGAGGAATAGTTTGCCAACACTCTCTTTCACAAACAAATGATTTATTACATAAGATAAACTATGAGTGAGAAAAATTAGAAAAATAAGTTAAAATAAGAAAATTTAAATCATCCATAATCCTACAACCTAAGATACTATTGTTGATACTTTGTTATTTATATTTCTTTTTCCAAGCAAATAAAAACTCATACATAAGTAAATATACACAAAATTTTTAATGTGCTAAATTATAATCCTTTTCCTGTAGCAAAAGGTAGTAAATATTTCCCCATATATCTTACATATAATAATATTTTTATATCATGGTTTAAATAATTGCCTGAAATTCCATTATGTCAATGCGTCATAAGGTACTAGTCATTCCACTCTTCATAGACAGTTGTTTACATTTCCTTGCTGTTATCAACAATTCATTTTTATAAACATCTTTGTTTATACACCTTGGCACAGTTGTCAAAGTCTTCCCTTAGACATAAAAATTCCTAGAAATGGGATTATGAAATCAGACACTGCCTATTTTAAGGCTTCTTAATCTGTCCCTGATATTAAGTACCATGCATGGGTTTGTAATACACAACCAGAAATAGTGCCCTACCTACAGAACTGGTTTGCATTCCCAGCAGCAGGTATAAACGATTCTGTCCCACTGCCCTTTACAGCTGAGTGAGCCAGGTGCTCGCCTGGGCATCATGGTCTCCAACAGAAAACATCTACTGGACCCTCTCATCAGTGCTGCCCTTATAACCCACCCCCCAGGTGCCGCGAGGACTTCCTGCCCCACTGGCTGGTGAACAGCTGCTGACAAGGTCCACGTGCACTGTGATGTCACAGGCTGGCAAAGAAAACATCTTTCAAAAATAACAAAGCAATTGAGAATTCCTAGACACCGTTAGAGAGGAGAGTTTTGATTTTTAGATGCGTATCTGTTTTGTCTTAACAACCGGGACAGAAAAAAAGGATGGGTCACATTGGGCAAATAAGAATATTTTTTCCTCTGAGAAAACTTCAAAAAAAAAAAAGAGAGAGAGAGAAAGTATTATTACAGATTTGTAAAATCTGCTACAAATTTCCTGCCAGTTAGAGTACGATACTAAAATGACAAAGGGTGGGGCTCCTGGTTGGCTCAGTCAGTGAAGCATGCGACTCTTGTTCTTGGGGTTATGAGTTTGAGCACCATATTGGGTGTGGAGATTACTTTAAAAAAATCTTTCAAAAATGGCAAATAACACAATTTAAAACAAACAAATTTATTCCATTCCTGGATAATAATATTTTCAATCATTTCCTAACTGGAAGCTTTAAAATCTGAAACCTGAATGTCTCAGTGGATGTAAGCTAGAGCAGAGCAACAGAACAAGACAGAATGTCTCTACCTCAGATTGCCGGCTTTGCCCTGAAGGGAGCCACCGCCTGTATCTTACTGGACGGCCCCAAGCGTCTCCTGGGGCCCACAGAGCAGAAAGAGAGGACCCAGCGAGGTCAGAGCCGGGGAGACGCCAGACACACGCACACCGCGGGCAAGCGTGCCGGTGGAGAGAAGGCAGGAGCGCCATACACACGTGGGGCAAGCTGACACATAAAAGTACTGTCTTCGAGGGGCCCCTGGGTGGCTCAGTCTGTAAGCATCTGCCTTCGGCTCAGGTCATGATCCCAGGCTCCTGGGAACGGGCTCCCTGCTCGGCGGGAAGCCTGCTTCTCCCTCTCCCGCTCCCCCTGCTTGTGTTCTGTCTCTCGCTGTCTCTGTCAAATAAATGAATAAAAATCTTTATAAAAAAAAATTGTCTTCTACCTCATGGGCCATAAAAGAGGAGTTTCTTAATTATTTTACAATTAATTGCCTGGTGCTTACGAGAGGCTTTCCCAACTTGTCACTCATTTAATCCTGTGACAAATTATCCCTGTATTCCAATGGGGAAACTGAGGCATACGAAGAGTAAATATTTTGCCCAAGATAATAAGAGATCATAAGTGGAAAAATTAGAATTTAAACCCAGGGAGCCGGGCTCTAAAACTCCACACACTCTTGGCCACATCGGATGCCATCTTTTAGTGTCAGTGATAGAGACAGGGTAGGACTGAAGGTCTGAAGATTCAGGTTTAAGTCCCAGGGCCACCTCCTAATAGCAGTTCCAAGAGACCAAAGGGCATTTAGTATCTCTAAGGCTCAGGTTGCTAAAGCAGGTGAAATCCACACATCAGCTGGGTCCTTATCCTCCCCCTCCGACCAGCGATCCACGCCCACTCACATGCAGAGCTTAGCGCACCTTTGAGTTACCCATCCCACCCTGCTTCTCTTGAACTTGAATCTGCATTTTTACTCACAATCCAAGAGAGTCTTATTCATACTAAAGTGTGACAATCATTCCCCTAGAGAAGCCTTGATATAAAAACATCAGAACAAAAAAATCTTGTTTTTCTGAACATTTTGTATAGGACACAGAGGAGGGAAGGAAAATACATTGCATAGTGCAGAGAAAACCACTTAAAAGTTCCCCATAAATATCCCCATTGGTCCCTCAGCTCCACAGGGCAAGTGACAGAAGGCACTTTCCATGCTATTTCCATTTCTCAGTTCCTAGAGTTGATAACTGTCTTCTCTTCTGAATTTCCACCTGGGCATCTTTCGGGTAAGATCTTTAAGATCTCACCTCTTTCTTACAAGATGTAAAATAACTTATTTATTTATAAATTATTTAACCACTGTGATGCTCCAGTGAGATAATGGATGTGAAAACACCTCATAAAAATGAAGAGGTACACTAGCAGAAGGCATAGCTGATATCCCCTGGAAAGACGGCACACGCTGAATGACTGAAACATTGGCGTAGCTAAACCTAACGAGTGGTAGGTGCATGCCCAGTGATTAGAGGGGGCATTTCTACACACTGGTGACTGACTGAAGGTGACTGACAACACGGCAGCCCCAGCGGAGACACTACAGAGCTAGTTAAACAAAGTTCCAATTCTGACTTTAAGCAACTCTCCTAAAAATGCAAACAGCCCCCTCCCTTCCAGTTAGTTATTTGATCCTAACTGGTCTTTCTTCTACTATCTTACCTTCTTACTTTACAAAAGTCTCAAATGCATATTCTATACTCACCATCTCCATTTTTTCCCTCAGCGCCTAGGTCCTACTGCCCACCTTGAAATCTGGACTCTCTCTCCAGTGCTACAATGCAGTGGCTGCTTCCGTACCCACCCACCGTGACCTCCCTGACCAGGAAACACCACCGCCATGTCACCTGGCCCGTTCTCCTGGCCTTCCCAACTGCCTCTGGCATTCGCAAGGTGACCCAGGGTCAAGTTTCAAGTAAGACGACTCCTACTCAAAGGTAGATAATATGAATCAATTTGTTCAGGGATCTTTCTAGGTTACAAAAGGAATGTATTTCAACTACCTGCTTTGTCAAGTCACATGGCATCTTACGAAGGCACAGCCAGTCCTTGGAAAGCCCTTCTAAATTGTTCAGTTTGTACATGAAATAAACTTGCTAGAGCTCTTCCCACATTTGACAGCAATCCTAACAATTTCCACGGCACAAGTTCTAAAGCTGAAACAAGTTTTTCTACATTATTAATAATAAAGAGTAGATTTCAATCAACCATGTTAGGAGAAAAACTGAATTACCTCTTCATTCTATAGGAAATATTACAAAATTACTGTCTTATGCAAAGGTGATTAAAATAAAAGTATATAGTCCAAAAATGTAGAAGAAAATAGTAATATGGAAGTGTGAAGGGCAGTGCATTAATAAAACCATTATGCTCTTTTTCTGGATTTTATGATGTGTATGGCATTTCTCAGATTTTAATTTGTAACTCCTTGTGATTTCTTGTTTCTAAAAATATTTTTCGGGCACCTGGGTGGCTCAGTGGGTTAAAGCCTCTGCCTTCAGCTCAGGTCATGATCTCAGGGTCCTGGGATGGAGCCCCACATCGGGCTCCCTCCTCGGCAAGGAGCCTGCTGCTCGGCAAGGAGCCTGCTTCCTCCTCTCTCTCTGCCTGACTCTCTGACTACTTGTGATCTCTCTCTCTCTCTCTGTCAAATAAATAAATAAAATCTTTAAAAAAAATAAAAATATTTTTCATGTACTTTTGTATTTCTAATTTCTTAAGAGGACTTTAAAAGGGGGGGCAGTCAGGCCCACCCAAACCCTGCATCCCAATAATTATATACTAACTCTTCCTGCATAGGAATACAGACTAATAACTCAAGTGCTTTTCTGGATAATAAAAATGAGGGATCTTTACTACCATTTGGTTAAGTGACAGTAA
This sequence comes from Ailurus styani, assembly GCA_002007465.1. Taxonomy (NCBI): domain Eukaryota; kingdom Metazoa; phylum Chordata; class Mammalia; order Carnivora; family Ailuridae; genus Ailurus; species Ailurus styani. Next base: position 2,494,462 of record LNAC01000019.1, on the reverse strand, counting down.
TTCCTCTCATCTTTCCCATCTTCCTGGGCCCCCTACCATTTCACTGTCTCTGAGTATATGCACAAATGTGCTCCATGCAGGGAGCGTAAGATAAATAGATAACACCTCTGCCTCAAGTAGATTCACGCCTAATGAGGGGGAGAAGACATGAACGCTAGTAATTATACAATAACTTGATAAGTGCTCTAAAGGAGTTTTTTAAAAGATTTTATTTATTTATTTGACACAGAGAGAGATCAGATCACAAGTAGGCAGAGAGGAGGAAGCAGGCTCCCCACTGAGCAGAGAGCCCGACGTGGGGCTCAATCCCAGGACCCCGAGATCATGACCTGAGCCGAAGGCAGAAGCTTTAACCCACTGAGCCACCCAGGCGCCCCTCTAAAGGAGTTAAGAGCAAAACGTCCTCAGAGCACAGAGAATGATCCCACCTGGGGAATTCAGAAGAAGTGTCATAAGAAAGATAATAGCCGAACTGAGCGCGAAAGAAGGAGAGGGAGTGTGGATGGCAGAGCCCAGAGACAGCATCCACGTGGGGAAAACTGCAGGTTGATTTATGTAAGCGGCGCATCAAAACCTTCTAAAAAACATAGTCAGATGTGTTCTGTTGGCAAACAAAGAACAAAAAACAAAAACAAGCCACTACCAAAAAGAGAAGAATCACAAGCTTCACAGAAGAACTAATAAATGGTGAGTTTATACACAGCATCCTCTAATATACCAAGCATTTATAAAGCTTGAAAATCTGCAGGTGGAAGGAAGCTCTGGTATCAAAGAGGCCTGGGCATTGAATCAGCTCTGTCACCTGGGAGAGCTGTGTCATTTCTCCAAGACTCAGTTTCCTCATCTGTGAAATGACTGGATCAGGACTTGTATCAAAAATGTGTCATGAGGATTAGAGCAATCATGTGTGGTATAAAGTAATGCCGAGCAAATGCGATCTGTTGTCATTAAGAGTGAGGCTAACACATCCAGGTTTTCCTACCGTTAAAGATAGAAGTGAATTGCACATCTCCTTGTTACACCGATAAGTCACTCGGGGAAAGTCAGCACCTGTCAGCCGAAACAATCAAGCTGGAAGCAGGGAAGTTCTTGCAAAGAGCTGGAGCATTCCAAAGAATTCCAGAAATGCTTGTGCATTCTCTATCACATTCCTTTAAGCACAGACTCATTTAAACACATCAGAAATGTAAACGGGGGCCAAAGGCCAAAAGACAAATCCCCATGAAAAATAACCCTCCTGTGAGGAAATCAGCACTCAATCCCACACACTGGAAGATGGGCTCAGGATATATTCCCTCAGAATTCAAGGTCACTCTTAGACTCCATAGATGTGTTTGCAGATGTTGCTACTTTGCCCTCCTCCAAGGGAACCCTTTTCAGACAATCGCACCCAGAGCAATAAATTGATCCTTTCAGCTTGAACAGACCTGACTGCTTGTTTAGTAGTAAATGTGTGCATTTTTAAGGAGGGGCATCAACCTGCTGGGTTTAATCAAAGAAAATTATAGAGCAGCGAACCGTGTTATATTTTAGGCCAGCAGGCCATTAAACCTCTCTTTAGAATTAAAAGGTAACTATTTACTCCTAAAGGATACCAAGAAGAAGAAGCTGATACATCCTCTTCTCTCAAGTAAGTCAACCTCTTTTTTTAACTAGGGAATCTGAAACTGTGGATATTTGCAAGCTGATCCTTCAATAAATGTGGCTACAATAACAATGATCTGTGAATATTGGTTATTGCGTTTTGCTTTGCTTTGTTTGTAGTACTATAGTACCACACCAGGTTCACAATCTAGAACCACAGCAATTTCTTAGGTGTGTAACAATTTCCCCGGAGCGCAAAAACACAAGACTTTATGCTATGGAAAGTGTTATCAATCAGACCTGAACAGTGCTGGCCTTATATGATATCATATAAACATGGGACATTACACTTATTCATTTGTGGGCTTTTTTCTAGGCACTAATTCCACCGACCGTGTTGTGTCAGAAGATGGTAACAACCTTGGCCAGTCATTTCTTAGAAGACAACCAGTGGGTCATGAAAGGAGAAGGGACAAGTCACCTCTCAAAAGAGGATCTACATGAAATGAAGGCTGTATCATTTCACTGGAATGAGGCATGTTTACGAATCCCATCACGTGAGACTGCACCAACGTACAGTCCGGAGATGACAGGGTAGGCGCGGTGCAGCTCTGTGGACGTAGGTTAGAAGTTTTGAAGACAACAAGAGCTAATGGACTAGCGGCTTCTTCCTACCAAACTGAATGATCTTACCTGGCCATCTGGAAGCAAATGATCATAGAACAGCTTTGGGAAAGTACTACGCAAGTGGTTATTTTTGTGGCCCATCAGAAGATCATTGTATGATGACATTATATTAAATTTTTACTTAAGGTGGTATGAGTTGCAGGGGGGTGGGGTGGGGAACTACATTTAAGAGAGTTACCTTTAAGAGGGGACTCTGTTTTCTTTACTTCTTATTCTACTCTCTGCTGTCCTCCATCATCCTCCCTCTGCCACCTGCCTTTCAGCTCCTCCCCTTGTTTTCTATTTCTACATTGTCTGGTGCCTCCTCCTTATCATGCTTGTACTTTATTCTCTCTCCAAACTGGGTGAGGAGGGAGGAAAGAGGACATGGGGAGGAAAGAACAGGCCCTTTAACTCTATTCATCTCCCAACTCCTAAAGGTACAGCCCAAATCATTTCAAGTAATTACAAAAAAAAAAATTTTTTTTTTAAATCCAAAAAACTACTGTATTCAAGTCCTGTATTCAAGCCTCGGTCTCCATAAATAGCCACCCTTTGGATTATTGGCTGTCAACCTTCATACCACTCTGCCATGCCCAGAGTAGGTCTGCCAGGGTCTAGGTCTGCCAGGGTCTAGTATGTTGGCAGGGTCTGCCAACACAGACCCATCTGTACGAAGAGTTCATGAAAGTAGAGTCTTATTAAGAGAAAGGGCTCAAGTAATACTTGAGGTGCTCAAGTAATACTTGCTTATTGCATCAATGTGTTAAATACCCACCAATACAAATACCTAAGGAAGCAAAACCGGAGAAATGCTATGGATTCACAAATTGGACACAAACCTACTGTTCCAGACATAAAAAACAAATCAAGGTGAACCAAGAGTAAACTTAAAAGAAAGATATTAGATACAGTCCTTTCTTTTGGAGTTTTTGTTTCACCATCATCTGTTTTCAGGGAAAACAGAGAATATATTTAAAGTGGGCAAATATTCTCTGAGTTCTCCTAGCCTCATCACCAAAACACAGTAAAAGGAAGTTGACTATAACAGTGTGGTGGAGACAGCAAGAACTGGTATACCAATAAAATTTCCAAGACAATGATTTCTACAAAGAACTTGCAGCCTGGGAGATATCTACAAGCACTTTCTGAAATGGTTACTCTGGTGGTTCACATACTACGACCTTAGCTGGAAAGAGCAGGCAGCACACCATCTTAGTGAGCTTATAAACAAAAATGTCACAATGGTTTGGAAAGGCAACACCACTAGTAATCTGAAACTGCCACGAATATAAAGAAAGTGTAGAAGGGCGCCTGGGTGGCTCAGTGGGTTAAAGCCTCTGCCTTCGGCTCAGGTCATGATCTCAGGGTCCTGGGATCGAGGCCTGCATCGGGCTCCCTGCTCAGCAGGGAGCCTGCTTCCTCCTCTCTCTCTGCCTGCCTCTCTGCCTACTTGTGATCTGATCTGTCAAATAAATAAATAAAATCTTTAAAAAAAAAGAGAGAGAGAGTGTAGAAGAAGGAGAACATAGGAGTCATTTTCACAGTCAACTCAGTAAGAGATCTGTCCAATGGCACTACTCATAGCTTTTGAAATAATTACTGTTTTCTTTGTGATGCAATGTTTCACAGGGTTCTAGACATGGTGAGCCATGTGGCGAGAGGGGTCTCTGAAGGGGAAAGGTCCCTAACTACACTAATGAGCTTTTAGTAGATTTGCCTATAAAAGGGAAGGTGCTCTGTAAGGATACAACAGTAATGACCCACAAGTTAGGGACCATAATACTGTCAATAAGTCCAATTTTATTCTCTTGCCGAGAAAGATGAGCTCAGGTGGATTTATTGTCATTTTAGAAGTAAAAATTAATCATATGTGTGTATTTCATAAAATTACATTAATATCTCTATATTAGTATCTATGTTAATATCTCTCCAATATCTCTATGCTAGACGTTTCTGACTTGTTTATATTTTTATGGTAATAAGGTTTCATATAGTTCTGCAGAGTATTGTTTTAATAAGACTACGGTTTGGATGGAGGCAGATGGCTTAGTTGTGCAATGATGGAGGATACAATTCACATAGAATTCAGTATGAAAACTGCCCCTCAACAACAAGGGGAAGAAAGGAGAGAGGAGAAAGAAACGTAGTAACAACTATTGAAAAAATATCCTTCTACGCAAATTTTCACTTATAAAATGTGTCCTCATTGGAGGGGTGTTAGGAAAAAAGGAAATATGTTTAAAATAAAAATCAATGGTCCACCAATTGGAATACGCAAAAATCCATAATGAGAGAGAGAGAATGGGAAATAAAAATACAGGACAAACTTTAGAGAAACCTAGTTATCACTCCAGGTTCCTCAATCAATTAGAATAATTAAATCTTCTTCTATCCCTATGCTCTTAACCAAAGAGTCAACAGAAGACAAAGCCCTAACTAAATAACACTCACCAGAATTATCAGCAAAATGGGCAGGACATGAAGGTAAAAGAAATAGGAGAGAAGGATCGGTTAGAGGAGGAGGAAGGGAAAGGAATAAAAATATATTGACTAGTTTTACATTGTGAAAAGTAGAAAAAATAAGAGACTTGGAAGAAAGATGGAGGAAGACAAAAGCAAACACGTTTTCTGAGGGAAGTAGAGGAAGGGAGCCCATTCTGCACACAACACATCATATCAGGCCTCTCTGTGGCAAAGCAAAACATGTGCTTGACCTGCCTGATGGTTGCTACCATCACTAGTCATGATTTCCAGCAGCAGCAGCCCCAGGATACTCACTCACTATGTGCTATCAGACTGTACAAAATACTATAAATAGATGCTTTTATGTCATCCTTGCAGCACCCATATGAATAACATCCTGTTGTTATTCCCATTCTTAGAGATGAAGAAATCGAGTCTCAGAAAGCTGGAGACATTATTTACAACTTTTCATAGACTGTTTAGACTTGATAAGATTCAGTACCCACACACTCAAACTCTCAAGTGATTAAAATTCACCTCCATGCTTCCTGATCCAAGTTGATGAAATTCTGCACTCCCCACCTGCAAAGAGATCTTAGCATATAAGCTTTTACAAAGGATTTTTATCTGTTTAATTGACTATCATTTTGTAATTAATCTCTTGTAATTATTCACCACCCCATATCAATGACACAGACAATTAACCTTCCAACTGCAAAGTTTTTTATTTTTAATAAAAATTCATTAATATCCCCAGTAAAAATAAAACTTCTAGGTAAATATTAGGACAATACTGTAGTTGAATTTCTTAGGCCATCATTTTACTATATCCATCTAATGTTGTAGCCAGGTTATTTACTCTTCACTGACTCAAAGAAATTCCTCATTTTTGTAGAAATCTACTGGAAAAGTAGATGTGTGGTTAGGATAAAGAAAGAATAGACTTGTTAGTAATGACACTGATAGATATATCCACACACATTGATTCTTTCTTGCTAAAACAGACACTTAAACTTTGAACAAGTTAATACACACATTTAAATATGTTCTGTCTTGTTTAAAAGGTGCCTTGCACAAACAGATGATGTTTGAGGCTCTGATCCCTCTGAACACAAGTTTCTCTGGTGATCTAACATGCTTGCTCAAATTCATAAAGTTGAATTATAGAGCTCCAAAGTCTATGTCAGAATATCAGAAGGTCCTTGTTTAAAAAAAAAAAAGTCTATTTAGTTTAAAGCAATGATATATTCAGATTCATATCATGACAAGATTGGGTAAATATACATCAACTCTATTTTCTTTTATTAAAAAAAAAAAAAGAATAAAACTCCCATTGTTTCCTATAGTTCCCTTTAGTTCCCAGTGTTCCCAAGTGACTCAGTTTGAGCCAATAACCTGGACAGGGATGCAATAAACCACTTTCATGCCTGTTTCATAAAGTGCAATGTGTGACTATCCATGAAGGCAACCATGGAGACCATGCGTTGAATATGGCTGCATCTCAAGATGAAGGAGAGAAATCTCAATGCTCTGGGATATGGGAAAAATCCAAAGCTTTACTTACTAAGCCACTGAGATGCCAGAGCTTGTTTACGACTGTACTATAACTTAGCCCTCCCTGACCAATTGAGAAAGTGGTACTGGCAATGGGGACTACAATTACAAAACTTTTAAGATGTGCCAGTGCTTCAAGCACCAAAGAAGCTCCTTTCACAGGCTAGGAATATGGTGATGTTAGTTGTGAGGTAGGAAAAGAGGTTGTAAAACTGTTACTAATAACTGGATAGAATCCAGCCTACTACTAAGTCAGAAGCCGTACAGGAAGAAGGTGTGAAACAATCAGCATTAGCATGTACTGACTAATAAAGGCTGGATTCTTTAATGCCTTCATTACATGAAAGAGGTAAGCTCAAGAAAGAAGTAGCTGGTCTGGAACACTTGAAAATGCAATTTTTATCTCAGGAACCACAATCCATTGAAGTTGCAACATCTCCAAAGATACCTTTAACACTAAGGATGAACACCATCTACCTTGAATCCACTAGCCAGATGTTATCAGCTGCTCTATTTTTTTAGCCAGGCCCATTCATGTTAGGTGGTAGAGGGACAAAGACTGGAGGTATAGAGAAAGAAAGCAATGAATGCAGACACAGTAATAAGCTTTCAGAAAATCCCTTTCTGAGGGAGGGAGTTAGAACCCATTTTTAATTAACATTATGGCCTCTCCTAAATTTCAAAGGAATGCTTTTAAATAGCAATTAATTTTCATATTTAGAAGGAAAATAAGAAAGACCACTATCTTATAATTTTCTTCTTTAGGCTATAAAGCCTTAAATAATATAAAGCCGAACACAATTTTCCAATTCCCTTGAAAACCCAACTATAGACCAGGGTGGAGGGACTTGGACAGCATGATCTGGTATTCATTTCAGCAAGATGAACTTAATTTTCTACTTTGGGAGGCAACGCATGATAGTCCACATTTAACATCATTCCATGAAAGCCTCAAAAATCCTAATAAAAGAAACCTTATGGGGAATTTATGTGCCTCACGTTACGCCAAAGTTCTGACAAGAGAGAGCCTGGACTTGGCGTCCAGCAAGGTTTCCTTCTTGTCGGAGGAGGAAGAGGTCACCATCTTGACTGGGAACCTGGTTGAGGTAGAGCCAGACAAATCACGTAAGTACTATCTGGCGATACCAGAAACTGGGAAGAGGGTAAAAATTGCCATGGGCCCTTCCTCAAGAGACTACCAAGCCAGAGAAAAAGTTAATGAGTTCATTGTACAGGAGTTTTACTGAATGAAGGGATCTGGGCTCTAAAATGGATCCTTCCAATGACTAGATTTGTGACTTTGGGACTAGTCATTCTCCTTTTCCACAAACTGAGGAAACTGGACTTAATTACGGACTGCCAACTCAAGTACCTACAAGGATCCAGCAGGTGGTCTAATGGAGTAATAGACTGTGGCTAAGCAAAAAACGTGTGCCCTTCCAAAGGTCCAGAAGCTAGCTATTCAACTCCAGTTGATTAATGGTATGCAGGAAGACAGGCCCAGTGTTGCCAAATTTCCAATTCTTTCAAAAGAGGCTAGAAGCTAGGGGATTTTATGGAAAAACTTTTCATTTATAAATGTTCAATTTTTTAAGCACATTATAGCCCAAACAAAAAATACCTGCTGGTGTGGTGCAGCCCGGGGGCCACATTTGTCCTCCAGAAAGTCATGAAATAACGATCACTGAATAAAATAATCTCTAAGTCCTCTTCCATCTTTGAAGATAAATTTAAACTCACTGCCTGATAAATGGCATTTTGTTTCCTCCACCTATAATCCATTCTCTTTCTTTCCTCTCACATTCAAAATATTCAGGAATGAACTCCCATACACTCTGCTTGGGCCCTGAAAATTTGGCTTCCTCCCCCACTCCACCAAAACTGGGTTCCAAATGCTATCCCTGATCTGCTGACCACAAACTGGAAAACAATTGCCTTGCCTTCATTCTTACTAATTTGTAGCAACTCAAACTCTTACCAACACCTCTTCTTGAAAGCCAGCCATAAAAAACAACAACAACAAATAATCTCTTCTGGTTTTTCACATGTTTCTAATCATCTTGTCCCAGATTCTTTTTTGCCTATTGTTTTCCTTCCACTTCCTAAATGTGGGTGTTCCCAGAGACTCTGTCCCCAGCTCTCTATTACTCTAATTGCTTATCCCAAGAGCTCATCTGTAACTTCAGCTTCAAACATCATGAGAGTCATTCATATACACAAACATCTCTAATCTTGAGGAGCTCCAAGGCTCCATTTCCAATGGCCACTGGAACATCTCTACCTGGACTATATACCTCTTTCCTTAAGGCTGACATGTTCCAAATTTATTCTCTCCAAAACTTCTCCATACGTTCCTCTTGCTACTAATGATTTCCCACCATCCCCCTGATTACTCCAAGTTAAAATCTTCGTTATCTTTAACTCAACTCACTCACCTCCCATTCCATGCTCTATTCACAATATTGGTAATGTCCATCTCTACTTTCTAAGGAAGGCTCCCACACTTAACCACTTCAACCTCAGAGACCCTACCTGACTTCCTTCTGACTTCCCCAATCTACATTAGGCACTGTCACCATGTTATCACTTACTTCATGTTATTCCTTAATCCCATTGCCCCATAGGATAAATACCAACTTCCTGCATATGGCATTCACATATGGTCCTTATGGCCATCTTCCACCTCCTCCCAATACAGAAGACCTTCTGTTCCAGCCAAACCAGTCTCATCCTTGTTCTCCAAAAACTGTATTTTGTTTGTGCTGAGAATATCCTCCCCAGTCATTTCTACCTATTCAAAGCCTTCTCATTCTTCAGGCCCAGCTCGACCTGCATCTTCCTCAAAAAACTTGCAAAATTACCTCGGCCAAAATGACCTCTTCCTCAAGAGTGTGTTGCCTAGGGCGCCTGGGTGGCTCAGTGGGTTAAGCCTCTGCCTTCGGCTCAGGTCATGATCTCAGGGGTCCTGGGATCGAGTCCCGCATTGGGTTCTTTGCTCAGCAGGGATCCTGCTTCCCCCTCCTCTCTCTCTCTGCCTGCCTCTCTGCCTACTTGTGATCTCTCTGTCAAATAAATAAATAAAATCTTAAAAAAAAAAAAAAAGAATGTGTTGCCTGTTCTAGGCCCTTTCAAATAAATTTCCCTATAGTTCTCCCTTTCACCAAAACAAAAACAAAAGCAATAACAAAAAACTACTACACACTTCAGTTAAAATTTCCACTGTTGGGGCGCCTGGGTGGCTCAGTGGGTTAAAGCCTCTGCCTTCGGCTCAGGTCATGATCTCAGGGTCCTGGGATCAAGCCCCGAATCAGCTCTCTGCTCAGCAGGGAGCCCGATTCCTCCTCTCTCTCTGCCTACTTGTGATCTGATCTCTCTCTCTCTCTCTCTCTCTCTGTCAAATAAATAAATAAAATCTTTTAAAAAAATTTTTTTTCACTGTTACTTCTTTGCACTTGATCTTAGCCAAAAGGCCGAGAAGCGATTACTGTTGCTTCTTTGAATTTTAGGTCACTTTACCTCTTCTTTTNTTTTTTTTTTTTTTTTTTTTTTTTTTTTTTTTTTTTTTTTTTTTTTTTTTTTTTGTCTTACTTGGTTTCATTCAGCATGACATGTTTAATTTGCTATTTCTTCTAGTTTCTGAAGATGAAAACTCTGAATATTGATGCAAAACTTGTTTTTAATATAAGAATAAATGCAATCAATCTCCTTTTGATGATTTCTTTTACTTTATGCACTTAGGCGCATCTCTAATTTTTAATGTTATATTTTCTTATTTAGTCTATTCCAGACATTTTCTAATTTCCCCTGTGACTTCATCTATAGCTCCTGAGCTATTTAGAAGCATGTTGTTTAATCATAAAATTTGCAAGTTTCCAGGTATCTTTTGGTTATTAATTTCCAGTTTAATTCTTGGGTGGTCAGAGGATATACTTTGCCAGATTTCAATTCATCAAAACTTTTTGAGATTTGTCTTATTTACATCTTCTACATTCTTAAATACATTCTCTCTACTTGTTTCACTGATTACAAAGAAAGGAGTTTTGACATCTCCAACCATAATTATGGATTTTTCTATGCCCATAGGTTTGGCTTTATCCATTTTGAAGTCATATGGTGCTTCAAAAACACACTTAAAGTTGTCAAGTCTTCTGCATACATCAACATCTTCATCAGTATATAATGTCCCTCCTAATACTAGATGGCATTTCGTGGGTGAAGTCTAGTCTGTCTGATTTTAACATGGTCACTTCACTACCTTTGATTTGTGGTATGGTATATTTTTTTTCAACCTCTTACTTTTCACAGATCTCTGTCTTCCTATTAGTTTCTTACAGAGAGCATATAGTTGCATTTTATATTAATATCTAGCTTGACAATCTCTACCTTTTAATCAGCATATTTAGAAAAAAAAGGAAATTAATTTCGAAGGTAATTACTGATATGGTGGGTTTAAGTCTACCACCTTTCTAGTTGTTTGCCATTTTCCAGATGTTCTTTTTTTCCCTTTTCTGAAGATACTGACATTGTGTATTTTTTATTATTTACTTTTTTGTTTATATTTCAATGATTAGTTATGGCCTTTTCTTAAAAATTTTTAACCTAATTTTAATTTATGGTTGCCTAAAGTCGACACTACGTATCTTTAACTTACCACTGTCTGTTTTAAAATAATATTGTTACTTCACATACTGTCTAAGAACCTTACAACCATATATTTCCAGTTCTTCTCTCCTATAACTTATAGTTTTACTTTCTTATTTTTATGTATAAACTTAAACTACACTTTCATTATTTTTATTAACATATAATACATTATTTATTTCAAGGGCACAGGTCTGTGATTCATCAGTCTTACACAATTCACAGAGCTCACCATAGCACATACCCTCCCTAATTCCATCACCCAACCACCCCTTCCCTCCCATCCCCCTCTACTACAGCAACCCTCAGTTTGTTTCCTGAGATTAAGAGTCTTTTATGGTTTGTCTCCCTCTCTGGTTTTGTCCCATTTCATTTTTTCCTCTCTTCTCCCATGATCCTCTGCCTTGTTTCTCAAATTCCACATATCAGTGAGATCATATGATAATTGTCTTTCACAGATTGACTTATTGTGCTTAGTGTAAAACCCTCTATTCCACCCACATCATTGCAAATGGCAAATTTTCATTTTTTATGGCTGCATAATATTCCAGTAGTATTCCATAATATTCCAATATTACACACACACACACACACACACACACACACACACACCCCACATCTTCTTTATCCATTCATCTGTTGCTAGACATCTAGGCTCTTTCCTTAGTTTGGCTATTGTGGACATTGCTGCTATAAACATTGGAATGCATGTGCCCCTTCATAGCACTACATTTGTCTCTTTGGGGTAAATACCCTGTAGTGCAATTGCCGGGTCGCAGGGTAGTTCTATTTTCAACTTCTTGAGGAACCTCCATATACTTTTCCAGAGTGGCTACAAGAGCCTGCACTCCCCCCAACAGTGTAAGAGAGTTCCCCTTTCTCTGCATCCTCACCAACATCTGTCGTTTCCTAACTTGTTAATTTTAGCCATTCTGACTGGTGTGAGGCGGTATCTCACTGTGGTTTTGATTTGTATTTCCCTGATGTTGAGTGATGTTGAGCACTTTTTCATGTGTCTGTTGGCCATTTGGATGTTTTCTTTGCAGAAAGGTCTGTTCATGTCTTCTCCCATCTCTTTATTGGATTATTTGTTTGTTGTTTGTTTAGTCTGATAAGTTCTTTATAGATTTTGGGATACTAGCCCATTATCTGCTATGTCATTTGCAAATATCTTCTCCCATTACATAGGTTGCCTTTTGGTTTTGTTGACTGTTTCCTTTGCTGTGCAAAAGCTTTTTATCATGATGAAGTCACAATAGTTCACTCTTGCCCTTGCTTCCCTTACCTTTGGTGATGTTTCTAGGAAGAAGTTGCTGCGGTTGAGGTTGAAGAGGTTGCTGCCTGTGTTCTCCTCAAGGATTTTGATGGATTCCTGTCTCACATTGAAGTTTTTCATCCACTTTGAGTCTATTTTTCATGTGGTGTAAGGAAATGGTCCAGTTTCATTCTTCTACATCTGGCTGTCCAATTTTCCCAACATCATTTGTTGAAGAGACTCTCTTTTTTCCATTGGACATTCTTTCCTGATTTGTTGAAGATTAGCTGACCACAGAGTTGAGGGTCCATTTCTAGGCTCTCTATTCTGTTCCATTAATCTATGTGTCTGTTTATACCAGTAGCACACTGTCTTGATGATTACAGCTTTGTAATAGAGCTTGAAGTCTGGCATTGTGAAGCCCCCAGCTTTGGTTTTCTTTTTCAACATTCCTCTGTCTACTTGGGGTATTTTCTGGTCCCATACGAATTTTAGGGTTATTTGTTCTATTTCTGTGAAAAAAAGTTGATGGTACTTTGATAGGGATTGCATTAAATGTGTAGATTTCTCTAAGTAGCATAGACATTTTAATATTTGTTCTTCCAACCCATGAGCATGGATCTTTTTTCCATTTCTTTGTGTCTTCCTCAATTTCTTTCATGAGTATTCTATAGTTTTCTGAGTGCAGATTCTTTGTCTCTTTGGTTAGTTTTGTTCCTAGGCATCTTATAGTTTGTGGTACAATTATAAGTGGGAACAACTACTAATCTCTCTTTCTTCTGTCTTGTTGTTGGTGTATAGAAATGCAACTGATTTCTGTGCATTGATTTTATATCCTGCCATTTTACTGATTTCCTATATAAGTTCTAGCAGTCTTGTGCATTTTCACTATTTTTGCTTTAAATTATCAATTATCTCTTAGAGTGATTAAAAATAGGTAGAAAATGTCTTACATTTACCTTTATTTTTAACATTGGCACCCTTCATTTTTTGATGAATCTAAGTCCCCACCTGGTTTTAGCATTGCATGATTTTTCTTTATGCAAAACTTTTTAAAATATTTTTTATAGGGAGCTTTACTGGCAACGAATTCTCTCATTTTTTATTTCAAACTTATAGATAAAAAATATTTATTTTGACTTCTACTTTTTGAAAGACATTGTCACTGAACATCAAATTCTGAGTTGATAGGTTTTGTCTTTCAGTACTTTAAAGATGTTACTCCATTGTCTTTGGTTTTCATAGTTTGTAATAAGAAGCCTATATAATTTTTTGTTTATTCAAAATTATAAAATATTTTTTCTCTGCCTTCATGAATATCTCATTTTCTATTACAATAATGTTTCAAAATTTATGTTTATTTTTTTAAATTTGTTTTTCATTTGTTTTAGGTATTCTGCTTGCAATTCTCTGAGATTCTTGGATTGGCACTTTGATATTTTTCATTATTTTTGGAGAATTCTCAAAACTTTATCTCTCCAAATATTTATTTTGCCTCATTCTCATCTGTACATGCATGGTATGCACCTTTCCTACTAGCTCCTTGAACATATTGTTATAATTATTTAAAGTCCCTTCCACTGTGAGGCAAGATGGCGGATGAGTAGGGGACCTCGTTTCATCCCTTGAATTCAGCTACATATCTATCAAATCATTCTGAACACCTGTGAATTCAACCTATGATATAAGAAAAGAATTGCTGAAATTCTAAAATAGAAAAATGATGATTTTTTGCAAGATAGGAGGTGCAGAGAAGTGATTCTGAGGGGATATATCCCCTTATTAAAAGATAAAAGGCAGGGAGGAAAGAGCCTCCATATGCTGTCTGCTGGAAAGTGATACAGCCCCAGAGCACAAAATCAGAACTTTTAGAAGTCTGCTCCACTGAGAGAAGTCCCTGCCTAAAAGGTGCTCAGATGGTGAAGCAGGCAGAGTCCTCGGTGGGACAGTGTGGTCTCAGGATCCCCGATGTCACAGAAAGAACAGGGGTGTTTGAACCAGCAGGGTTCCCAAGCACTGGGCCAGGGAAACCGGCTATGGTCAGTGGGCCGAGAGTGGGATCTCAGTTCAGTTTGCCATCAACCTTGAACTGAGGCACGATCAGGTGACTACTCTCCATGTGGGTCTCTTGCAAAGGGCAGAAACATGGCAACCCTCCTCCCTCTCCCTGATCCAGCAGGATCAGCACCACTGCACACCACAGGAGTGCAGAGTCTGCAGAGTTTGGAGCACACGAAAGTGAAGATTGCTTTTCCCTGAGGGTTAACTGAAAAGAAGCAATCCTGATCTTTAAGATCTGGGCTAGAGATCAGGGTGCTGCTTTTTTATTTTCATCTTGTAAAGTGGCCGGGAAAGCCTTCAGGGAACAAAAGCCACATAGACAAACCCAAAGCAGCTTACAGTGAGCCCAGCCCCCCAACAAGGGCAACTCTGCCCAGGCAAAGACACCTGAGAATCAGTTCAGTAGCCCCCTCCCCCAGAAGACCAGCTGGAACAACATGTGAACACCCAGTTTATGGAGCACACAGAACTGCAAAACTGCAGCACTAAGGAAAAACAGTGTACAGAATTTGAGATTTTTTTCTCATGATTCTTTTATCTTTCAGTTTAAACTTTCCTTTTCTTTTTTTTTTCCTTTTCAACTAGTTTCTTATTTACCAACTCTTTGTTTTTAAGTTTTTTTTAAATTTTCATTTTCACATTTACATTTTACAGATATATTCTTTACATTTGGATTCTGTTCACTTGATTCAATTTTATTTTTATACATACATATAAGTTTTTCTTTCTTTACAATTGTGGGATCAATTATCTTCTAATAAACAGACCAAAATACACCCAAGACCAAGTGAGTCACCCTGTTCTGTCTACCTGGTTGGTTATGTTCTATTTTCCTGTTTGTTTTTTGTTTTGTTTTGTTTTTTGGTTTTTGGTTTGTTTTTTTTTGTTTGTTTTTTTTTTGGTTTCTGGTCTCTTCTGATTTGTCTAGTGTATATTTCACTACAGTTGAAATATTTTGGGGCATGGTTGATATTTTTAATTTTATTTTTTTATTTCTGTTTTGTTCTCTTATTTATCTATTATTCTCTGGACAAAATAACTAAATGGAGGAATTCATCACAAAAAAAAGAACAAGAGGTAATACTCTCTGCCACAGATTTAATCACTATAGATATAAGTAAAATGTTGGATGTAGAATTCAGAATAATGATTATAAAGATACTAGCTGGGCTTGAAAAAAGCATAAAAGACACTAGAGAATCCCTTGGTGCAGAAATATAAGAACTAAAATCTAACTGGGCCGAAATTAAAAATGCTTTAATTGAGAGGCAGAAATGGACGTTCTATTGGCTAGGGTATATGAGGCAGAGAGTCAGTGACATAGAAGACAAAATGTGGAATGTAAAGAAGCTGAGAAATTTAGAGAAAAACAACTAAGAAATCATGAGGGGAGGCTTCAAGAAATCAGCAATACCATAAAGCAAAACAATATTAGATTGATTAGGGTCCCAGAGGAAGAGGAAAGAGAGAGAGGGACAGAAGGTATATTTGAGTAAATCATGGCTGAGTATACCCCTCATTTGTGGAAGTAAAAAGGCATTCAAGTCCCAGAGGCACAGAGAACTGCCCTCAAAATCAACAAAAAAAGATCAACACCCCAATATATAATACTGAAGCTTGCAAATTTCAGAAATAAAAAGAACATCCTGAATGCAGCTAGAGACAAGAATTCCTTAACCTATAAGGGTAGAAACATTAGATTGGCAACAGATCTATCCATAGAGACCTGGCAGGCCAGAAATAACTGGTATGATGTATTCAGGGTACTAAATGAGAAAAACATGCAGCCAAGAACACTTCATCCAGCAAGGCTGTCATTCAGAATGGAAGGAGAGATAAAGAGCTTCTAGGACAAATAGAAACTTAATAGAAACTTGTGATCACTAAACCAGCCCTGCAAGAAATGTTAAAGGGGATCCTGTAAGTGAGGAGGGACCCCAAAAGTAACATAGACCAAAAAGGAACAGAGACAATATACAGAAATAGTGACTTTACAGATAGCACAATGGCACTAAATTCATATCTTTCATAGTTACTCTGAATGTAAATGGGCCAAATGCTACAATAAAAAAACACAGAGTGATTGGATAAAAACACAAGACCCATCCATATACTGTCTACAAGAGACTCATTTTATTCCCAAAGACACCTCCAGATTGAAAGAGATCGGGGTGGAGAACCATGTATCATGCTAATGGAGGTCAAAAGAAAGCTGGGGTAGCAATACTCATATCAGACAAATTAGATTTTAAGCCAAAGACTGCAGTAAGGGATAAAGAGGGACACTACATCATATTTAAAGGTCTATCCAACCAGAAGATCTAACAGTTATAAATATTTATGCTTCTCACTTGGGAGCAGCCAATTATATAAACCAATTAATAACAAAATTAAAGGAACAACTTGATAATAATACAATAATAGGAGGGGACTTTAACACCCCACTCAGAGCAATGGACTGATCATTTAAGCAGAAGATCAACAAGGAAACAAGAGCTTTGAATGACACACTGGACCAGATGGACTTCACAGATATACAGAGTATTCCATCCTAAAGCAACAGAATACACATTCTTCTCAAGTGCACGTGGAACATTCTTCAGAATAGATCACATACTGGGTCACAAATCTGGTCTCAACTGGTTCCAAAAGATTGGGATTTTTCCCTGCATATTTTCAGACCACAATGCTATAAAACTTGAACTTGACACAAGAGAAAATCTGGAAGGAACTCAAATACTTGGAGGTGAAAGAGTATCCTACTAATGAATGAATGGGTCAACCAGAAAATTAAAGAATTTTAAAAATTCATGGAAACAAATGAAAATGAAAACGCAACTGTTCAAAACCTTTGGGATGTGGCAAAGGCAGTCCTAAGAGAGAAATACATAGCAATACATGCCTTTCTCAAAAAATTAGAAAACTCTCAAATACACAACTATCCTTACACCTAAAAGAGCTGGAGAAAGAACAGAAAATAAGAGCCTAAATCAACCAGAAGAGAAATAATAAAGATTAGAGCAGAAATCAATGACATAGAAACTGAAAGAACTGTAGAACAGATCAATGAAACTAGAAGCTGATTCTTTGAAAGATTAATAAGATCAATGAACCCCTAGCCAGACTTATCAAAAAGAAAAGAGAAAGGGACCAAATAAAGTGAAAGAAAGAGGAGAGATCACAACTGACACCAGGGAAATACAGATAATTTTAAGAACATATTTTGAGCAACTATATGCCACCAAATTAGGCAATCTGGAAGAAATGGATGCATTCTTAGAAACATATAAACTACCAAAACTGAAATAAGAAGAAACAGAAAACCTGGACAGACCCATAACCAGCAAGGAAATTGAAGCAATAATCAAAAATCTCTCAACAAACAAGAGTCCAGGGCCAGATGTCTTCCAATGGGAATTCTACCAAACATTTAAAGAAGAACTAATACCTATTCTTCTGATGCTATTTCAAAAATAGAAATGGAAGGAAAATTTCCAAATGCATTCTGTGAGGCCAGTATTACCTTGATTCCAAAACCAACGATCTCACCATAAAGGAGAATTATGGACCAATGCACAGAAATCGGTTACATTTCTATACACTAAAAAGACAGAAGGAGAAATTAAGGTGTTGATCCCATTTACAATTGCTCCAAAACCATAAGATACCTAGGAATAAACCTAATCAAAGAGGCAAAGGATCTGTACTCTAAAAGTACAGAACTTATGAAAGAAATTGAGGAAGACACAAAGAAATGGAAAAATGTTCCACGCTCATGGGTTGGAAGAAGAAATATTGCTAAAGTGTCTATGCTACCCAGAGCAATCTACACATTCAAAGCATCCCTATCAGAATACCATTGACATTTTTCACAGAGCTAGAACAAATAATCCTAAAATTTGTACAGAACCAGAAAACACCTCAAATAAAGGAATGTTGAAAAAGAAAAGCTGGGGGCATCACAATGTCAGACTTCAAGCTCTATTACAAAGTTGTAATATGGTACTGACACAAAACAGACACATAGATTAATGGAACAAAATAGAGAACCCAGACATGGACCCTCAACTCTATGGTCAACTAATCTTTGACAAAGCAGGAAAGAAAATCCAATGGAAAAAAGACCATCTCTTCAATAAATGGCATTGGGAAAATTGGACAGCCACATGTAGAAGAATGAAACAGGATCATTTTCTTACATCACACAAAAAATAGACTCCAAATGGGTGAAAAACCTAGATGTGAGACAGAAATCCATCAAAAACCTAGAGGAGAGTGCAGACAACAACCTCTGTGACCTCAGCCACACCAACTTCTTAATAGACACATCTCTAAAGACAAGGGAAACAAAGGCAAAAATGAACTATTGGGACTTCATCAGGATAAAAAGCTTTTGCACAGCAGAGGAAACAGTCAAAAACAACCTATGGAATGGGAGAAGATATTTGCAAATGACACATCAGATAAAGGGCTAGTATCCAAAATCTATAAAGAACTTATCAAACTCAACTCCCAAAGAACAAATAATCTAATCAAGAGATGGGCAGAAGATATGAACAGACATTTCTACAAAGAAGGCATACAAATAGCCAACAGACACACAAAAAAAATACTCAACACCACTTGACATCAGAGAAATACAAATTAAAACCACAATGATATACCACCTCACACCAGTCAGAATGGCTAAAATTAACAAGTCAGGAAATGACAGATGTTGGTGAAGATGCAGAGAAGGGGGATCCTTCCTACACTGGGGCTGGTGGGAGTGCAAGCTGTTGCAGCCACTGTGGAAGACAGTATCGATTTTCCTCAATCAGTTAAAAATAGAGAAATTGCACTACTAGGTATTTATCCCAAAGATACAAGTGTAGTGATCTAAGGGGCACATGAACCCCAGTGTTTATAGCAGCAATGTCCACAACAGCCAAACTATGGAAAGAGCCTAGATGTCTATCGACAGATGAATGGATAAAGAAGATGTGGTATATATATTCAATGAAATATTATGAAGCCATCAGAAGAAATGAATACTTGCCATTTATATTGAGGTAGATGGAACTGGAGGGTATGATGCTGAGTGAAATATGTCAATCAGAGAAAGGCAATTATTATATGGTTTCATTCATATGTGGAATATAAGAGACAGCTAAAAGGTCTACAGGGGAAGGGAGGGAAAACTGAATGGGAAGAAATCAGAGAGGAAGACAAACCACAAAAGACTCTTAACTATGGGAAACAAACGGAGGGTTGCTAGAGGGGAAGTGGAGGGGGATGGGGTAACTGGGTGACAGGAGAGCACATGATGTGATGAGCACTGGGTGTTATATGCAACTAATGAATTACTGATCTCTACATCTGAAACTAATATTGTACTATATGTTGGCTAATTGAATTTAAATTTTAATAAACAAACAAACAAACAATAAAGTCCTTGCTTGATTGTCCCAACACCTTGATCATCTCTGCAGGATCTTTTGATCCCTTTATCTCTTGACAAAAGGTTGTATTTTCTTGCTTTTTTGATTGTCTCATATATTTTTTAAATGAATGCCAGTCATAAGTGAGATAATAGAGGCTGATGTAACCAGTATTTATTTCCCTCTTCTTTCAGGCCATATGAGTGAGAGAGTGAGTTAATCTAGTCAACAACAATCTAAGTTCATTGCAGCATACCACAGGCTTCAAATTCCTCTGGTGATAGAAGGCAATTGCCTTGTGCTTAGTTTGGGACTAGAGTGCCAGACAGTTTTCTCAATATCCATGTTCGACCCTCAGTTTTCACCCATTGCTACCTGCCAACTGTATAGGGCGGGGGGCGGGGGTGATGACTCTTCATGCTCTTGCCACACCCCCAGCTGTAGATGGCTATAGCTATTGCTCGCTCCATATTTAGTGCTAGGTTTGGTGAATGCAGTGTCCCTCTCTTCTTCACTGAGTCTCGATCTTATGGAAGACCTTGTGTTCCTAAAACTTGAGGTAGGGCTTTTTCAGTATTTCTGCCTTCCTTCCTATGGCAGCCAAGCTCTGCATTGCATCTGAGGTTTATCTTGGGCAGAAGTTTCTCACCCTGCCTATGGCAGCAGACCAGTGCTTGGTCCCACTATGGGTTCCAGAAGCCAGGCTGCCTTCCTGTTTTCCCGCAGGGATACAAGTTTTTTCTTCTACTCTTTTCCTAGCTATAAGGGTTCTTTGAGCCCTGTGAGTGACGGTTTTGCTGCCCCTCCTTAGTGGCTTATACATTTTATTCATAGAGAGGAGAGATCAGGAAGGCAGAGGCTTTAAGCTCTTCCCCAGAAGCCCCAGATCACCTCCTGCATGCTTGCAGCCCAAAGAGAGGTGGTCTCTTGTCCTTCCCTCATGAGCAGCAGTGATGGTGAATAGAAAAGGTCTTGCTAGTGAGGGAGAACTCATTTATCTCAAACTGTCATGCTAGCCCAGACTTGGCCTTGTGTAACTGACTAAAATTTTAGCTGACCAATTCTGCTTGTGTGGCATCCCTGTCTTCCTCTAGCAGTTGAGACAGTTCATATTTCACGGACTTGTGACTCTTTGGAATTTAGGTTACCTTGTGACCTCAGCTCTCTGATGGGCTCAAGAGTTATGAACTTGGAGTGTATCTGACTTTTACTCCTTGTTATGAGAGGTGTGAGCAGCATTCTTTTCCATTTTCTATAAAAGTGAAAACTGCTAACTTACTTTTAATACCTGGCATTTGTTTAGTTCTTTAGGGTCTGAAAACTATACATAACTTTATAAATGTAGTTAAGAAGTATTTTGGGTGCCCTGCATCATTACACAGAAAAAGTAATTCTTGTCACAGCATTTAAGTGCAGATCCTCATAATCAAGGAACTCACTTTCTTAATGAACCTTTTTTTAAAAATAATAACAATTATGTTTCAGAAATCAGAATATTTCCAGAAAGAACATAAAATGCATTTGCACTGACTGAAACTCTACAAGAACCTTATCATAATACTAGCAAATATACAAAAGATACAATATTCAGTAAAAAGTGGCTTAGCCTCGAACCTAAACTATAAGAGTTATTTGATATAATTTTACAAGGACCTCAGTTTAAGTTAGTCTCATCAATAAGGCAGTCCCATTAATATGAAACCAAAGGGTTTCAAATAAAATGTATTAAGTATGTCCTTCTTGAAAGCAAGACAAGACCAGTTTGTTGTTAAGGGGCTGAGTTTTTAGGTTTATATACTTCTTATATTTAAAAATAGAATATAATTCATATACTTATTTGTAATAACTACTCTTCTCCATACTTCCCTATAGATTCTACAACTTAAATAACAAATACCAGCTTGCTACATTTTACTTTTATTTATTTTTTCAATAAAAATATACTGAGTACCCACCATAAGTCATATGCTAGATATACAATCTTTATATGCTAGATATTCATATCTTCAAGTACCTTACATCTCTGTGGGATATATCTTAATACAACACATCACTGATAATAAGGAGGCATCGTCAATAAGAACGATTGAGCAATGGGGACAGAGAGTGGTAAGAGACAGGAAAAAATAAGGATTAAAATGGCAAATCTAGGGAGCCTGTGTGGCTCAGTCAGTTAAGCATCTGCCTTTGGCTCAGGTCATGATTCCAGGGTCCTGGGATCGAGACCTGCACTGGGCTCCCTGCTCAGCCCAGAGTCTGTTTCTCCCTCTCCCACTGCCCCTCCCCCCTTCTCATGTGTGATCTCTCTCTCTCTCAAATAAATAAATAAAATCTTTTTAAAAAATGGCAAGTCTACCAATCTTAATAACCCTGGTCGAAGAATATTAAAATTGTGATTAACACAAACAATTTAAGGAACAGGAAAGAAATGCCACAGTGCAAAACACAATATAAATTATCAAACTAATAATGTTTATTCATTGAGTCAAAAATGAAAGCTTCACTTTAAAAAAGGGGACAGTAATTGGCAAACGTGTAACAGTGGAAATAATCACAGAGGATTAGAAGAGGTGAAATTAAATAAATCCAGGATTTATTTAGAACACTAGACAAATCCAAAAATCCTTAAACTTTAAAGGCAGCATAAATCTGAAGAGTAACTAGAATTTGGAAACCTTTGAAAAAACTAGAATTAAAAAAATTCATCTAACTGAAGCATGTTCTGCTGAGAAGCAACACGAAGGAAAATAGGGGATTT
The DNA here is from genome assembly GCA_002007465.1 of Ailurus styani. Taxonomy (NCBI): domain Eukaryota; kingdom Metazoa; phylum Chordata; class Mammalia; order Carnivora; family Ailuridae; genus Ailurus; species Ailurus styani. The sequence goes on along the minus strand of LNAC01000019.1, from coordinate 2,472,057 downwards.
GTACTTTTATGAGCCAAACCACATCAGCTGTGCTATCCTCTCAATATTCAACAAGCTAATTCCTGAGGGGCTACAAGAAAGCATACACTATATGAACCAGAAAAGTCTTTTCACCTTAAATTACAAAACAAATCTGTCCTGAAGTGACTCTTAATTTCTCTTCATTTGCCATCTTGAGAAAGATAAAAGCTCCCAGCTTTGCTATGGAATAGATTCCAGACATTTTAAATCCTTTAATATTTTGCCATTATATCTAAGTGTCAGCCATCTGTTATTAAAATGATACAATTTAAAAATGAATTAAACTGTGTCCCTCTTTTGCTTATAATTTCCCCTTCCAAGTTGATGTCTAAAAGAAAAGCTCCCAGAAGCAAAGAACTTTTATAAAATATAGCCAAAGAAGCCAAAATGGAAGACTTCACTGAAATTCCTATCAAGGGTAAAGTTTTCATGCTCCTTCTACACAAAAAGCAAGGGTACAGGAGCTCTCCTAATCATGACTTTCAATCAAACAAATAAACACCTTCTATTATCATGGCTCCTCAGAAACTACAAGAGAGTTGACAGCATCTTCCTAGACCACGTTTGACAACACCATCATATTTGCAAACCTAGTGGGGTCAGGTTGGAGTCAAAAGCTGGGATGGTAGGCCAGCAGCCTGACTGAAACCAGTCTGATGCTCTGATGCATATATAAGGATAAATAAAATACAATCCTATTGTATTTTAACAAAATACTGACCATCAACTCTCTGCCAGACTCATCGTTAAATGTTTGGAATACATCAGTTAACAAAACCAAGATGCCTCCATTCAATGACAGCCACATTCTATGTGAAGGAAAATGACCACGAGGGCCATAATCAACCACAAAGTGAGAGGGGTTCAATAATAAGAGGTAGAATGTATTAGGTCTTTATTATGCTCTGAGTACTCTTATTCATAGAGCTTTATATGTATCAATGATGGGTAGATCCAATGACTATCCCCAGTGCACTTTGCAGAGTGCTGAAACACAGAATTTGGCCCTGTAGCAACATCAGGCCTGGCCTACAATTCCGTCAGGATAATCAGCAATTGAGCACCAGAGAGATGACAGCCTTCAGTTTTAAAAAGTAAAGTAAAAGACCCCAGATTTGCCTTGGGCTCATTTAGCATGTGGATTTTCCTCTGATTCCACTGTAACAATGCAAAATAGCCCAGCTGGCAACCAGAAAGACAAATCAAGAAATACTTAGGACATTTGAAGTGTCCTGCGCCATTAAGAAAGAAGAATACTGTATGTGCAGAAGAAAAAATAGTATGAATGCCTACCAAAAGGCAACAAAAAAGAATCTCAACCCAATTCAGAAGGCTGCTGTGGGGCTCTTGAGTCTTCGCCAAGAGTTCCTACCTATGGTTTTGCAACCACTGGGAGTGTCTGGCGCCAGAACTGGCAGGAATGGAAGAGGAGAACAGCCGCGTCACAAATCTGGTTGAACTGCTCTGAAACTTCAAATTAAGAATGATTCTGTGGGTGTCACACATCCCTAGAGAACATCAGAGAGAGTGAAATAACTTCTACTCTCTCATTCCTGATTCTCAGTAGCTCAGACAATTTTGGGAAAAACTCAAGTTAGTTTATGAGTTTCATACTTTGTGCATAAAGAGGCAACATCACCAAGCAAGTGAAGGAGAAATTATGTCCTGCACGAGGAGTCTACTCTAAGCCAGGCTTCTTAGAGGCTTAATCGGCCGGATCTCAACTTTTTCCACATTCCGGATATGATAAACTAATTTGGATTACCGGAATCTGTCCCAAAGCTCCAAATAAACTGAAGACTGCCTTCCTCTGAAATAGGCCTGAACCAAAACAGGTTTTTAAATGCTGTGGCGTTTGGAAATAGGACACTGATCTTTGTATCCAATAGAATAGGCAGCCTTAAATCTGTGACTGTACCATCTGTGCTTGCCACAGAATTGAGGACAGTAGTTGGTCCACTGAAAGTCTGCCTTCAACAGCAGCCACTCCATTTCCTCGACCTTACTGAGGTTTCAGTTCAGAGTCAACTAATTGTTTGTCTCTTTTTTTCAGCCAAACTTCACATGTTTTGAAGATAATTAGGAATGAATAATCCAAGTATAGGTTTGGTAGTTTTTTTCTACTGAAATAAAACCTATTCGTTCCTTAAGACTAGTTTAGCTTGGGGTGCCTGGGTGGCTCAGTCGGTTAAGCAGCTGCCTTCAGCTCAGGTCATGATTCCAGGGTCCTGGGATCAAGCCCCACATCAGGCTCCCTGCTCGGAAGAGAGCCTGCTTCTCCCTCTCCCTCTATCTGACCCTCTGCCTACTTGTGCTCTCTATCTCTCTGTCAAATAAATAAATAAAATCTAAAAGAAAAAAAAAAGGAAAAAAAAGACTAGTTTAGCTTGTAAATGGTTTTCAAACATTATTAGCTATACATAAATGTTAATTTATCTCATTGATTAATAAGATAATACTGACTCAACTCCCATCAGCATTACCACGGCCTTTGCCTATTCTTTCTGCTACAATAGAGAAAATGCAAGTCTTAGCGAGCAGTAAACATAATCTAAACAATCACCCCAAGACCACAGATTCCAAGAAAGAAAATAAATGGTGCTAAAACATGGAAAAGGGTATATATTTTTTCATAAGACTCACAGTATGATTTGTTTTTGGATACCACTTAATTTCATGGTTGAAACTAGCACTGAACTCTCCCAAAATATTTTCCATTTTAAAATAAAAAAAAATTTTTTTTTAAAGATTTTATTTATTTATTTGACAGAGAGAGAGAGATCACAGGTAGTCAGAGAGGCAGGCAGAGAGAGAGAGGGGGAAGCAGGCTCTCCGCTGAGCAGAGAGCCCGATGCGGGCCTCGATCCCAGGACCCTGAGATCATGACCTGAGCCGAAGGCAGAGGCATTAACCCACTGAGCCACCCAGGCGCCCTAAAATAAAAATTTTGACCTGAGTTCTATTAGATGGCTGCCTTGAAGTACTTGAATTATTAAAAATAGCCTTAGCAAAGCCTTCCATGAAGTATGCATGCCTTTACAAGTTTGAATACATTTATTTATAAGTTAACATTTTAAAAGTTTGTGTTTATGTAATGCATCTGTCTCTGAATATTTATGAGTGTACTTCCCCATTAAGTCAAGAGACAGGAATGGAAAACTGTAAGAAACATTCTCAGTAACAGTGGACATATCCAAATCTCAATTTAAAAAAAGGGGGGGGGTGCCTGGGTGGCTCAGTGGGTTAAGCCTCTGCCTTCGGCTCAGGTCATGATCTCAGGGTCCTGGGATCGAGTCCCACATCGGGCTCTCTGCTCAGCAGGGAGCCTGCTTCCCCCTCTCTCTCTCTGCCTGCCACTCTGCCTACTTGTGGTCTCTCTCTCTCTGTCAAATAAATAAAATCTTTAAAACAAACAAACAAAAAAGAATGAACTCAATATCCTAATTCTTGTATTTTTAGCCACTCTACTGAGATACGACTGACTTACAGAAAGCTGCACATTTAATTTATACACCTTCATGAGTTTAGAGATAAATTTACACCCATGAAACACCCTCACAATCTAGGCCATAAATATATCCATCACACCCAAAAGGTTTCTCTCGCTTTTTATTTATTAGTTTTGCGTGATAAGAACACTTAAGATAATATCCACCCTCTTAGCTAATTTTTAAGTATGCAATACAGTATTGTTAACTGTAGGCTCTATACTGTACAGTAGATTTGTAATTCTTATCTGTGTTTCAAGGGTCTTTTGGTTTCAGATCATTGCTTTCAATTAGAGGAAACTGCCAATACGAAGTATCAGAGTTTACAGTCTACTCGGATATAGGTCACTATTAGGAAGGAACAGAAGGATCCTATGATTCTTTGCAGGCCTTAATACAGGCAAATTCTCAGGTCTTGTGCCTAATTATTCAGGCTTCTTGGAAATATGTCTTCAAAGGATTAAGGAAGCGGCCCCTGGTCTATTCTTTTTACAGAAAGAAAAAAAAAAAGCTCTCATAGTTACATGACTAGAAAAGTATCAGATAAGGAGTAATTTGAAAAAGGAGGACTTTTCCAAGTGTGTATAATCTAAATGAAAACTATGATAAATCTGATCAGAAGGATAAAATGTTCCCTTGCACATTCATGATGGCTGATGGCATCAGGTGTCAACCTCCAATTTTCTGTCTGATCATCTGTGACCTTTTGACTTAGAAAATATATTTGCCTTAAAGCAGCCTAAAGGCTGCTGCATATTCCTTATAAACAAAATCTTTTGACATTTTTTCCTATTTTTTGTTTTAATAAATGAGGGGGAGAAGACCAACACAGTAAAACAAGGCCAAGGTAGGTATAAGTTTGGAACTACAGAAAGGGGCAAAGATGCAAAATTCCCATAGAAACACTGGGTGAGGGGTACTGTGCATTTCCAGTATCTACAATTCCTGTTTCTACTGTGAAAATAAATAAGTCTGGTCAGTGCGGCAGTGAGATTTTTTTACTCTCATGTGTCCTGAAGTTCTTCTCTACTTTTAATCTTAAAATCATGGGAATATATCTAGTTTCTTTCATTATTATTCACTTTAAGATGAATCCCATATTTGGGAACCTGAGCTGAAGAGTTTATCATGTTCATAGTAAAAGACTGGATTCTCCTCTTCCTCTTGCCCATTCTCAAAGATAAAGGCATGTTAAAGAATTTATCTTAAATGAAAAAAATTCTGCATCAACACATTTTTGTTTTATTTTAAAATTAACATAAAGTAATATTCCATAAGCATACTATCCAGTATAAGCATTATCATTTTTTGTATAGTCCCTTCCTTGCTTTTTATAAGTGCATAGTTTTCATATTGTTATAATTACCATACACATAAAATATACCATCCTTTTCCCAGATGACACTGCATGATATTTGCAAGGATTTTTTTCACATGTATAATTTTTATTAGAAATATAATATGCTACTAATTTACTGAAGCAGTTTCTCACTTGGGGCATGTATATTACCTTTAAAATGTTTAGCTTTGAACTTCTTTATTATCATTTTATTTTCTATGTATTATTTTTATTATGTTATTTTCTGGGTACTTTCCAGGTCTAGCAATGTGATTCTAGGACTGCCAGATCCTCGGAAAAGTGTGTGAACATCTTCTGGATCTATTGCTCTGATACCTCTATCTAGGGTCATTATTTTCTGTTTCGTCTCAGATGATTAGGAGATAGTATACAACTCACACCAGCTTTGCCCAATATTTTGGGAACATTTAAAATAAAGGACATGCCAAAAAGGGAGGATAAGAAATGTAATGGAAAGGCTAGATGGCCCATGCCCCATTCGGATGTGTGGGGGATGCACACACTGGAGATGGCTTCAGCTTGGAAAACCAGTTGCCTTCCCCATGTGACAATGTGAAGTGGGTGCTGTTCTACTGGTCCCAGCCTCAGTGAAACTCCCTGAATGTGCTGACTCCGGGAGGGTTTTCATGGGGGGGTGTGTTTTCACTCCTTCCCTTGGCACACAGGACCTTGAACCCCAGATTCGGGCTGAAGAACCTCTACCACATAATTGGTCTCTCTCGGTTTCTGCCTATTATTCCAGGTGCTTGTACCACCATTCACTGTAGTTACTGCCTTCTGCAAATAGTTAGGGCAAGCTGTCAACACAGGCTGACTGTGGGAGGAAAGGTTTCAATTCAATGGAGGTTACATTTTTTCTCTCTTTTCTGTAGCCTTTTCCAACATTTACCAGAAAGACATTTCCTGATCCCACCGGGCTCCCTTTTTCCCATGAGTCATCAAAAGCCCTTTCTGCCCACGCAGTCTTCTAACCCACACTTTTAAAATAATGCATTTTTGTACTCACAGTAGTATTATAATGGACACCAAACTGCTACAGCAGTTTCCAAAAGATATGTCCCATTGTGCACTGTCACCTGGAATGAGTGAAATTTTGTTTCACCACACCCTGGGTAACATTGACTTCGCTGAATTTTTCTTTCAGCTTAGCATCAACAAATACTCTTTAACGATTCAAGATGGCCTCAAAACTTCTTCTGAAAAAAATACACAATAGCAATAATAAAGCCTAAGATTATTTATAGAGTGTCAATTACATACCTGGCACTTCGCAGGCTCTGTTTCATTTATCCTTAAAAAACCCCAAAGAACTGATTTTTTTCTTCCCATTCATCCTTTAAGGAAAGTAAAGATTCCAGGAGTAACTTGGCCACAGTTGTAGTCTCAATGGAATTGTGGCCATGAATGAAACTTCTCTGAATCCTAGCTATATACCTTATATAGCTATAAAGCTATAAGCAATGTATTTTTCACTCATCATTTCTTTCCACGACTGCTGTTATCTGCTTATTATCACATTGTTCAAGTAAGATTCCAGCAGTATTAGTCATGAATTAAACTCTACTTAATTAAACCCAACTACACCATTTTTTCTTCCAAACCACAAATCTGAACCTTGTTCTTTCAAAAGCATCCAGCAAATTAAGTTACCCTTGACATTATTCCAAGTTCATGATGTAGTCTTTTTTTTTTTCCTGGCCTCAAGTAAGAAGTAATTAATGTATTTGCTTAGTTAATTTGAGATTTTTGTACAATCCATAAATTACAAGTTTTAAACCAAATTCAATCTTTTAGGACTCACAAAATATTTGGGCAGAATGTGACTTCTTGAGGTCGAAATGGAGAGAGAACTGTATGTTATTTATCTTTGTGATATATGACCTGCTTTTTTTCTGGATATCAGATCACTTACAAACGGTATTTTAATGGTATCAGTTTAAATAAATTAGCTACTTGTGTGCCACACGGTAAAAATATCTCCATGTCTACACCTTCCTAGGCACACCTAGTTACATGGCATTTGCCTGCTTAACTTCAAAGACGAGGAGACCAGTTTTATTAATTAGTCGGTGTTGGAAGAGGCAAAGATTAAAATTCCCCATGAAGATAATAATGGGAATACTCTGATAATCAGACCCATACACTGTTTCCTGCAACACATACCTGCCCACACAAATGTGCACACACAGAATGTTTTAACTTTACTCAATAAAAACATAAACAGCCTCTATAAAAATGTTTGGAAATAAGTTAAATTAGTTTAACTAGATTCATAATCTTTATATTAACATAGATGGTCTCCTCTCATATCCCAATAGCTGTGAAGTGTTAAATTATACAAATACACAAAATACTACAAAATATTTTAAATTTTATTTTATTTTTAAAATCTTAGTTAACCTTCAAGGTTTTGCTCATAGATCATCAGCTTCGTGAATGTGTTTCTTTCTAATCCTTCACTGTCCCCTGCTTCACGTTCCAATAGAAAAAATCTCTCCCCTCTCTGAACTCCCAGAACTTGTCAATATAACTCTTTTTATAATAATTTATCACCTTCCACTTAGCATTAGCATTACTTATATACACTTTTCACCTGCTGTGCAAGACTGCAACTGTCTTGAGGCTGGCACGCATGCCCACTGGGAGTCTACATAATTAAAATAAGGTTAAGTTCGGTTACTAATTTGAAAATTCCAGATTCTTTCAAAATTATAGTTTTTACTCCATAGCAGAAGCTGGAGCTAAATATATCCTGGTGCTTTCAGACTTGTATTTCCACCTGACTTCTTCTCCCTATACACATATTTAAAACTGTTATGATTAAATCAACTCTTTTCTCCTTGCTGTTTCAAAACTTTGCATTGAAGGCAATAATGAGGAGCAGAGAAATGAATACCAGTTTTACTCCTTTTCTTATATTTGATTTGCTATAACAACACTAAAATTAGACTTTACAAGGAGAGAGAAAGAGATGGAGAGACTGATTCATGCTGCCCCAAGTTATTTCCCTGAGGAATATAAGCTTCTTTCCATTAGGTGATCAAATGCAAGAAGAAGGGGACAAGGGATTCTTCATGCCAGAGATTTAATTGAAACAGCAAGGCATGACCTAGAGCAAAACAGCAATTAGAAGCCCAATGTAGAGTTCCTACCCATTGCCCGGCAGCCTGCCATGGCTGAACGTCCATCCCCTTCATGGAAGCCTGACTTTTGAGGCCATTGTCTAGAAGCTATTGTCACTGTTCACAGGAGACAACTCCCTTGAAATTGCCTTTGTTCTGTTTAATTGCTTAAAATTCAATAACTTGCTATAATCTATAAAAATGCAGTGCAACATTTGGAATCTTTCTTTAAAATGCCTTTCAGGAAAAAATAAAGAATGACTGCTTTCATTTTTTTTTCCAATATCAAAAAGGTTCAGGACAAAACCATTACCGTCTTTCATAATAAAAAATTATCAACTAAAAGGACTTTTTTAACAACTCAAAATCGTGTAGTATGGACTCAATATACTGTTGGCATTTGCTATATACCAGGGGTGATTCTGTGAGTAGAACATTAACTGTATAAGGTTATTTCCACTTCCAAGGCCCAGATAGACACATTCATGCTGTTCTTGTTCCCTGTAGCTTTTTCAATGTCAAATTGTGTAGAAAGAATTCAAAGAAAGTAAAGCAGAAATGTATTTAAGACTTCCAGCAATTTACTAGACTCTTTTTAACCTGTCCTTCTAACTAGATTAGACTGTGAGCATATAATTAATCATTAATCTGTAAATGTTCAGCAATAAAATACTTTTGTTTGACTACTTTCCTGTTCCTGGGAGAAAAGGCAGAACTCGCTTAAGATCATATGGTTTAAACCAAATCATTCTTAATTCATCACAAGGACCCACCCTCATATCTTTTATTATCAGGTATGGCCCTTTTCTCCTCTTAAGTAAATTGGTCTTTAATCAGTTATTACTTCAATTAGGTATTCTTATTCTTTAATTAAAACAGATGGTAAAAGATGGATATGTTGACTAGCTAGATTTGAGAGGAAGAGAAGAGAAAAAGAAGGGAAAAAAAGAAGGGAATAAATGTAAAAGAAGGAAAAAACTAAATAGTATTTTCTAAATTTTGAACATATGCAAGGAATGAGCACCTAGCCTCTCTTTTTTTTTAATATTGATCAGAGTACTGTGAAAGAGGATTATGATTCCTACCATTTTGCAAACAGGATGAGGAACAGAGAGATTAAGTTGCTTGCCTAGAGCCACAGAACCAGTAATTCCAAGAACTGGGTTTGGAAACAAATTTATGTGTTGCAAAAGTATACATTCTTTCTTCTGCACTGTGCTGGGTTTACATTACCCAATGAAATAGCAACAGTAAAAAATTCTTAGTCTAATTATACTGTTTAAATTGTTAAATAAAACTTTTTGCCAATTAAAAGATCTCTACTTCTAATTATTAATAACTAATTAATAATAACTCTAGTTCTAATTACTAATAACTAATAATTATCAATAACTAATAACTGAATGAGAGTTTCCTCCAAGTCTCTGTTTTTATACTAAATGGCAAAATTAAATATTGCCTAGACTTCTACACAATATATGACTCAAAACATTCCTATGACTCAGAAAGTTCAATCAATACTGAATGGCTGCCAAATAGAAAGTTTAATTAATATATTGTCACATTAAAAAAAAACCCAGAAATCTGAAAAGATGACATCTTTCCTTTGCTTTTGGGAAAAATATCCTAACTATGCTGAAAATAGTTTCAAATTCTACTCTCTATTATATAAGATAGGAACACAGCAGCACTATTAGGAACGTGTAAGTGTTAACGACTAAAAAAATCGAGGTGCCCATCTTGAATACCTTGGAGAAACACAAAGATTCACCACTATAAATTATTAACAGAATGAAATAAATGCATGAATAAAAGCAAAGTCTGTGAATCCTTGGGCAGATCAATTTTAAATTAGTTCAGGAAGGGTCTTGACATCTGCCTGATTGAATGGTTTAAAGAAAATTTGAAGCCATTCAACTACTAGTTGTTTGGTTATTGGGTTTTGTTGTTGTTGTCGTCATCGTCATTTTTAGTGTGTTGACAAAATTATCCATTTGGATAAAATGTTTCAACTGCCAAAAAGGTACTCAATCTAAGGCCTTGTGTTAGATTTGTTTTTTGCTGTGTCTTTTCAGCATGCTTATGGCACGTCTAATAACAGAATCCTACTTTCCTTTGAAAGGCCCATTTCTTGTCATTCAGGTGATAAGATGAACCTGCCTGTGGCCACACGGTGAGCCAACAATCACAGGTGACAAATCAGAATATTCCTTTGTTCCAACCATAATAATTGGACGAGTACATGACCTAATAAAAGTCAGTCAGAGTATTTGATCAGATTTGATATAATCTTGTTGGGAGAGTCTTTCTTCCTTTTAATCAAAATTAAAAAGGATATATTCGTGGTGTTCCTTTTCCTACCATATTGAGAACCTGCCTGTCTGAGAAATAAACCAATAGGAAAATACGGCAATAGGATACAGAAACAAAGCCCCAAAAATGTCACTTGAAACCCCGAATCTATCTGTACCTGAAGCTGATCCATCCTTAGATGGATGACTACAGATTTCAAAAAGTTCCCCTTATTATGCTTAAGACACTTTAAGTTAGAGTTCTATCCCTTGTAGCCAACAGATTCCTAACTAATAAAAATGTGATGTTACTTTTCAAGTTATTGCAAGCTACTGTGTAGTACCCTTCCTTACTTTTAGGTAACTATCAGGTAATATGAAGCAAGACCAAATGAATAGTCAGAATCATTATGGATATCTCAATTTTCTTTCCAACAATACTTCCAAGAGCCTGAAAAGAAAACCAGTGTTCAATTTAATTCAATTGCACTACCTAGGTAACTGTGGTTTTCTACATAGACAGTCAGCTAAGTTCATGTAAAGTCTTTCTGTATCATGAAATGTTAAGATTAAAAAAAGGACCTTAGAGTGCCTCTTCCCCTGTCCTCATTTTAGAGATAAGGAATCTGAGTTTAACAATATTAAGTGAATTGCCCAATATCATACAGCTAGTTAGTGACAACACTGGGATGAAACCAAAGTCTGTATCCATAATTTAACAGAAATTATAAAATTATACCTATCACAGTATTCACGTTATTCTAAGATGAAGTGACTGGAGAACTTGATAGAACATTATCATTTTTAAAATAGGAAATTAGCTTAGTAAAGCACACAAGCGATTCTGCTTATTTATCCTCTGGGGTATCTCCATTAATTCTTCTGAAATGAGGATGTACTAAATGAGCCAAAATTCCATTAAATACACACAAAGATAAATGACCTGAAATGGTCTCTGTGTAATGTTTTTGTGTTTTCTTTATAAATAATTACCAGATAGAAAAGAATAAAAATAATGATATTCTAATGAGAGCTAGTCAACTCTATTAGATATGAAAGCTAAATTATAATCTAACTGAAAAAATGTTGATATAAAAAATGGTTTTATTTTGGATAAGGATGGCCCATCATTCTTCCTCTAAGTTGATAAGCCAGGTCTATTAATAACTGAGTTCCAGGAACCAGACAATACACTTGGAGAATTATAACAAACAGCCTTTTGACCAAGTTATTAGATGACTAAGGGTTGGATCAGTAGCTTTTTTTTCCCCCTACACATCCTTAGTCCATATTTTTTTTTGAAAGTAGAAGACTCCTACTACTGCTTCAACAAACAAAATGCTGCAAAATGTTTAGTATGCACTTGTGGATTTTTAAACCAATTCTCCAATCTTCAGTCAAGAAATCCTATTAAATCAAAAGTGAACTAAGTATTTTCCTTTGGAACTGTTACATAATTACAAAAAGCAAATCTGTAGCCCTAGAAAGTGAACCAACAAAGAAATTAAGTGCACCCAAACTGGCCACAAGGAAAAGAAAGAAGTTCAATGGGATAAGGAACATTTTTAAAGATAAATTAATATTCATCTAAAAGCTTTTTCTCCAGCATTTTTTTTATTTTTAAATTATTTTATCTATTTTATTAGAAGATACTTAATATTATTAATACTTTGTCACAAGCTATTCCTAGTAGGTAACCCAGCTCAAAATGCATTACTCTTTTTGGTTTATACCTGCAAAAAGTAAATACAATCTCATAATAAAATGTTGCAGTACATTCTTAATACATCTCCAATGGCCAGACTTTGAAGAAAGAGTGAAATAGTGAACATCCTGCCCATAGAATTAAAAGGACAAAAGGTCTAAATAATGATTTTTTTTAACCATGATCACACCATTTTTCTGTATCATCAAGATATTTACAGCTATCATGATTAATCATCATTTACAAAATGTCTAGGTTAGGCTTTTTCCAAGTTCGTCATCGGGCTCTCTGCTCAGCAGGGAGCCTGCTTCCTCCTCTCTCCTCTCTCTCTGCCTGCCTCTCTGCCTACTTGTAATCTCTCTCTCTGTGTCAAATGAATAAATAAAATCTTTTAAAAAAAAAGATATTTACAACTATCATGATTAATCATCATTTACAAAATGTCTAGGTTAGGCTTTTTCCAAGTTCGTCTTTCTTAAGGTCTGGCTGGAACACTCCTTTCCCGACAGGCAGACACAAACGCCTGTTTTCCAGTTTCCCTGCTTGGCCCCTGCCCTGCCGGCTGTCGCACTGAAGAATCACCTCCTCTCTCTGGTTCCTATCTGGCCCTCTTCGCACCTAATTCCCAAGACGTTTACAAAGACTATTCATACCTTCAAAATATGCACACAGACTCTTCCACACTTTTAAACCACCGATTCTCTCCCTGCAGACTGATAAAATCATTTAGTCCACTGACTGTTCTACTCACCAGGCAAGGAAAGTTGGCAAGTGGCTATTTCGTCGTGCAGCGTGCACAGGGTCTTCTTACTTGGCTATTACCAACTGTCTTCGTGTACAAAACAACATGCAGTATACACCCCTGGTACTTTTCACATGCTGCCTCCCAGGTCCCTGCATCTAGGAAAACTGTTCAAACTGTTCTGCCTCTTTCCCACTCAGAGTCTTGTGGTTGGAGCCTTCCCGGGTTCTGTAGGCATTGGGGTGCTTAGCGTCAGCCAGACTCTAGGACAACTGTCTATTGTTACACAGGGCCCTAAACTGCAAGAAATAAAGAGAGTCCAAAGGGGTTACATTTTTATTAAAAGTTTGAAAGAGACCATATGCTTTTCTCTCATGGGCAAAATGCTACTCTAAATCAGAGGACGACAATCGGAAGGCTTGCTGGTCCAGTGACTCCAGTTAAATGTCAACATATTCATGCCACTGTTTTGCGGCTGCCCCTCTCTCTTTTTTTTTTTAAGAATAAGTTTTCCCACACACTAGTTTTAAAGTGCAAATAAATACAAGACCCAGTCACTGTTTGGATTCAGTGTTTTCACTTGGAACCAGTGCCTTACAGATTATGACATGCAGCACACAGAAAATGGGATTAGAAAAGGTGCTGTGGCCATAGGGTTGTCCTCGGGCTGTAGAAGGCAGGGAAAACCCTTCATTATTCTTCCCCTCAGACTGAGGAAGCTCATGATAGCTATGTGTCACCTCTAATGTCATCGTCTCCTTCTCAGGCTTTGTCTCCCTGTCTCCCTCTTCCCTTCACTGTCTTCCCCCCATCACCCCTCCTCCCCTCTCCCCTTGGCTCTCAGGACCAAAGAAAGGCAGAAGAGCTGAAGAGTGGATCCACCATTCCCTAATGAATTAATAACCATGCCCAGCCCCAATGCAAGCCAGAAAGGACTTTTCAGTTCCAAATAGGGTGTTCGGAATCTTTAAAAGATGTACATTAAAAGTTAAAGAATTTGATTTTATTATTGCTGCGAAATCTGTTCAAATATTTAGTTCCTGAAAAAGGGGGTTCAATAATTGTTATATAAATCACTGTTAATGTCAGCTAATTTTTTAAAAAGATACTAAGAAAAGTTACAATGGAAATAGAAGAAGAAATCACTGTTTCTATCCAATGCTTCAAGTTAGAGTGGCGGGCTATCAATACAGCTGTGCCAGAGCAGAATGCCTAAGATATTCACTTTTTTTCCTCCTACATAGAGGGGAAAAAATGGTGTTGTTTGAAATTATAACCAAATCTCTTAAATTAAGAAATGGCTAGTTAGGTTTTATCTAAATCATGTAACAGCTTTCTCATGATCAAGCTAAATAACATACTTCTTTTCAACCATGTTCATTGCACTTTTTGCTATTCAGAGTACAGATACACTAGGAAGGATAGGAAAATAAAACATAACAGAAAACAGCACTTAAAGCCATTTTATAAATTTATACAATTCCCCAAAAGAAATCGATCAGAGGTTCTCGGTCTAGCTTTTCCAGTCACTGCTTATCCTGCATAAACAGACCCCTCCACCTGGATGAAAAGGTAACTCATGTAAGGTCTTTATTTGCACTAAACAAAAGATGCTCAGCAACCCAGCCAAGGACTCACTGAAACAGGGGCTCTTCGGGCAATGGGGCTTGACAAAAGTATTCAGCAAATAAGAGTCATCAAACATCACTTTCACTTCCTTTCTGAAACTCTTGTTTTGGATTGCTTATTGAATTTGGGTGACACACAGTATATGTAAATTAAGGAATAAATTCTGATAAGGACAAGCTCAGGAAATGAAGAGCTCAGGCAGGCACTTACACACACACACACACACACACAGCACAACTGTGCACTCTGGACACTCTTCAGCTCATTGTTTACTATATGAGCAGGCAAAAGAAATGCATTCAAATGGTCAATACACGATTGAAGTTATTTTATTAGTCATCTAAGTAAATGCTGAATCATTAAAAAAATAAACATCAGCTTGCAAAACTAGACTTGTTGATTATAATGCTAGGATAAATATTTTCCACAATTTAATATAAAGCCCCAACAATTTTATCCCTTAGTTTTAAGAAAGTAACAATGGCTTGAAGTGTATTTATACTGGTAACCAATTAGCTAATGTAAAAAAGGAAAATATGGACAAATTTTTCTTTCTAAGATATCCAGTAATGTGATTTTTTTTTAAAGATTTTATTTATTTATTTCACAGAGGGAGAGAGATCACAAGGAGGCAGAGAGGCAGGCAGAGGGGGGGGGGAAGCAGGCTCCCCGCTGAGCAGGGAGCCCGATGCGGGCCTCGATCCCAGGACCCTGAGATCATGACCTGAGCTGAAAGCAGAGGCTTTAACCCACTGAGCCACCCAGGCGCCCCCAGTAATGTGATTTTAAAGCCCAAGCAAGTGGGGTGGAAAGATTCTAGGTAATTCCCAAATGTAAACCAACATTCATTCATCAGGCAAAATTTTGATTGAAAAGTCTTTATTGAAAGGAAATGGACACATGCCCCCAACCCAGCAAGGCTTCTTCTAAATATATCCTCTTATGTCCACAAAAATATGTACAGGAATTTACGGTTGTAAATAGAGGGGGAAACAACAGTATCCATTTCTAGGGAATGGTAAAATACTGAATATGCACACAATGGAGTACAAAGTCAGAGGCAGAATTCATGAGCCAGACTTTCACTTAGCAACATAAAAATGGTTCAGAAACATAATTAAATATAATTTTTAATTTTTTAAAAGTAAGAAACTGGGACACCTGGGTGGTTCAGTTGTTAAGCATCTGCCTTCGGCTCAGGTCATGAACCCAGGTCCTTAGATTAAGTCCTGCTTCGGGATCCTTGCTTAGCAGGGAGCCAGCTTCTCCCTCTGCCTGCCACTCTCCCGACCTGTGCTCTCTCTCTCTGACAAATAAATAAAATCTTTTTAAAAATATAAATAAATAAATAAATAAATAAATAAATAAATAAATAAAAGAAGCTGAATTAGATATATAGCATAATACCATTTATATAAATGTTAAAACCTATTCATACAATACTATATTTTTAAGGGTATACTTAAATTTGTTTATATACAGTTTTATATATTATATATTTTTATGTGTTTCTATACACACAGACATATATGAGACATGAATTGCAAGAATATACATTAAATACATTAGAGCAGAGTGTCTACGGGGCTAGAGAATGGGAGTGGAAATTAGGCATCACATGAGAAAACAAAAGGAAACAAAAGAGAGGCTTGCACCAAACAACCTCAGACATAGTGAGCCATGAATGAGGACCACCCCTGACTCAATTCTGTGTACTTGATAAAAAAAATTGAAAAAGCATAAAGGACTTTGCAGCAATAGTTACTGATGTTAGGATAAACCAATATATTTAAACAAACAGCCATATCTAAAGATAAAATTCATCAGTGACTTTTTTTTTAAGATTGTATTTATTTATTTGGAGAGAGAGGAGGAGCATGCACGCAAGCAGGGGGAGGGGCAGGGGAGAAGGGGAGAGGGACAGAGAATTCCAAGCAGACTCTGCACTGACTGCAGAGCCCAACATGGGCCTCAATCTCAGAACCCTGAGATCATGACCCAAGCTGAAATTAAGAGTTGGCTGCTCAGCTGACTGAGCCACCCGGGCACCCCCATCTGTGGCATTTTAAAAGACATAACAAAAAATTATAGCTTGATGATATCCTTAAGCTGTAATATTTATAGTCGAGTACAATTTGGAAATCTTAAAAATCTTACACTGAAATTTTTCATTTGTAAAATCTATTTAGGGTCTGAGTACATTAAAACACACAGAAGGGAAAAAAAGAAAATCACAGCAAGGGAAGACCATCTAAACAGTTCACAGTAGCAACAGTGCTCACATCGTACATTTGTATTTAACTTACGGAATCGGGGTCATCCCTGAAATAGCCCACAGCCCACCACACCCCCCAACAGGGCAGTTACTTCAGGGAACAGTTTCATTGCTTTGCTACATGTCCTGGGTATGGACTGAGCAGCTGAGAAGAAAAGCAATTATCTATATATATATTCTTCCTCAATGACCTAGCTGTTTAAGGTGAAATAGTGGGGTTTGAGTTGAATGAAGACTATGCTTTGTCCCCAGTTCACTTTATATAGATTAGACACAGCTACACTGCACATTGTCTGATAAGACTTTGCAAAACTCTGTGAAAGGTAAACTACCTTATTAAAAACAACTAATCAAAGCCATTCTGAGTGATTCATAATAGTCACCCAACCAGATGCTACTGTGGAAACTAGAGCGTCTCTATGACTTTTGTCAATCTAGTATTTTTAAAAATCTTTCACTATTATTTCTATTTCCAATGAAAATATGTACATATTAACTATATAATTATAGTTACAAAACCTGACACATTGTATTACTTACATCATAGCAGCAATATTTAAAATGTATTGACCATTACATTTACTGCCAAGGAAATTAAATAACATATAAAAATGCCTAGTACAAAAAAAAATTAGCTAGAACTAAGTTGTTTTTTCAACAAATACAACTTGGGAACATCATCCTTTTTAAATCCATTATCTCTACTCAACATAACTTATAACACTGGTTACACGAGAATGCCTTCGGAAGTTACTGAAACCATACAAATGTCAATAATTATAAATAAAGTGAATTCTTATAAGGAGAATAATAACTTATTTGGAGGATAATCCATGTCCATGAACCATGTCATTATCTCAACATTATAAAAAATTGCTAAATTGAAAAAAAAGTTGTACATAGAAAATTATAGATATCAACCACTATGAGAACTGACCAATGAATTAATACCCATAAAATTCTCACTCTAAACTAGTTATGGGAAGCTACACAATAAAAATGAATATACAGCAAAACTCACCAACTCAAAAGTCTCAATGACACATGAACTTCAAAATGTCTATTTTTAAGAAATGTAAGCTAAGTTTAGGTAACAATTCACTGACCCTACACACACACAAAAGTAGGAACACTCCAGGGTATTCAACCCATCATCTCAAGCAAACAGTTTGTATGACAAGAATTATAAATCAAATCACCATATTCATAAGTGGCTACAAACCCATATTTTGTTCTCTGGTATATGTAGATGAAACCACATTTAGGCAAATTAAGAAATTTACTTCCTATTGTCTAATATTTCCCTGCTAGGAGACTGTCTACGAATGGTGAGGAAGAAAAATCTAGAAGATGTATTACATGTTACCTATTTTTTATCGCTAAAAATTGTGCATAAACCAAGCAGGTTCTCAGATAGTTAAATAAATGGTCACACCAGAAAGCTTATCTGAAATTCTTACAATAAATGGCCACCTTAAAAGTTTTAAAAAATACTGAGAAGTACTGAAAAATTTTTGTTGGATTTTTTTCCCCTCTCCCCTTTGCAACAGAATGAGGGAATGAAGCATTTTTCTTGGACACTGAGTATAATTATAACTAATCATTTCCTTCTCCTTGGAGCAACATTCGTTGACGTTCCTTCATTTTAGGGTGGCTGGCTGACACAATTCAAATATAATTACTCTTCTTGCATGATAAACTCCAGCACCGTGAGCAAATACAGTATGTCTCATTGTCAAGTATGGCTAGACAGCAGCACTGTAATATAGACCTTTCAAGCCCTAGTGTAGCCCCCTGCCTTTGAAATCTGTGCGAGATGACAAAACTGACTTTCATTTCCCTTGGACTTTCTCAAGGTATCCTTATTAAGAAAAAAAAAAGCCTAAAACCCATAAATTTAATCTACTGCCTGCCAATCACAACGGTTTCTGCTGTCAGACAC
Source organism: Ailurus styani (assembly GCA_002007465.1). Classification (NCBI taxonomy): domain Eukaryota; kingdom Metazoa; phylum Chordata; class Mammalia; order Carnivora; family Ailuridae; genus Ailurus; species Ailurus styani. The sequence goes on along the minus strand of LNAC01000019.1, from coordinate 2,453,482 downwards.
TCATGATACATAACCACAAAATTTAAATGTTATTGTTTCATACAAGAGGAAAATGTTGCTCATGACTACCCCAAACAGTCATGTGACAATTCAGTGCACTTCCTTTGTTTGCCTCTTCCACCACTGAACAATAGCAAGAGCAGGAAACGTGTAGCCAATGGACCAAATGTGGAAGGAGCTACACAATAATAAACGCAAAAGGAGATCATTTTTCCTAGCTAGCTGGTGAGAGACAACTGCATGATGAGAGAAAGTTTGTTTTCCTAACATGTATTTCATGTCAAATTAACACTGATGTTGGCTTTTTTCATTCTCAAATGACTTCTAATTTTTAAGAAATCAAACTCATAATTGGATGATTACTGGAATACAACTTTGACCAACTTTCGAAAAGGAAATAGTAAAAAAAAAAAAAAACAAAAAAACAAAGAATACTGCATTGTCATGAATGTTGAGTTTCTGGAAGAAACCAAGGCTTGAAATTTAAAATGAAAATTTTCAACACGGCCTACCAGCTTCCAAGAGCTATGTTCTCATTAACATGGTAAACTATATGGCTATCTCTCATATGTTCTGATTAGTGGTTTTAAGAAAAACATATTTCTGTGGATGGGCACAAAACACAAACTTGATATTTTGTCCCTTTTTGAATTATAGTGAAAAGCCAAATATAATTTTTACCTACTATTTTCTGGAACAGTATTCAGATGGGCCTTCTAACTCTGGATATATTTTTATCTGAGTATGTAAAGTCTCTTTCTCTGACACGTAGCACTGTACATGGAACTATATCACATCACTGTCTGTGTGCTGATCTTAGGCTACCATGGGGACAATTACAGGCAGTTGGCTCTTTATTCCTTGACCTCCAAAAAACATATAAAGTAACCATCGACTTTTCATTAGTAGTGCATAGACTTAAGTCAGATTCTGATGATGGACTCTTTTGTTTCTTGGGTGGAGAAACAACTTGGCTCAGCACATCCTCTGGCCTCATTCCTCCATGATGGGAAACAGTGGAATCTAAATAAAGTTATATCAAATTGAAAACAACTTTTGTTTGCTCTACACATATGAGCAAACTCTCAGCAATTTTTGCTTCCAAAATAGGCAGAATTCTACTACACAACAATCAGTTGGAGAAGGGGTCCAATCTAGCCACTTAGAAATGTACAAATATATGTGGCTAACAGCAACTGGAGGAGATTTATACAAGAAATAACATGGAACCTTTGATCCCTGTATTTGCAACAGCTGACTGGCTTGTTATAAGAAAATACCAATTGCAGTAAATGTATATTCAGTCAAAATGGAGAAAGCACACTAAGGGGACTTGAACTTAACGTGTTTACCAATAACCTGGAAAATTCAAAGTTAACTCTGTTGCAGATCAGGACCTCTAAAGTACACAAAGAGAGACCACTCATCTTCTTATAAAACAAGGTCATTCTATTAGGGAAAGTGATGGTCTACAAGGGATGTATGTGTTTTCAATAGGACACCATTCTAGCAATCAACAATGCAGTCACGTAAAAATACCTTGATGCCTTGATGCCTTTCTCCTTTTGTTACAGACAAAGCTTGCACCGAAAACTTTTCAACAGCAGCCCTTTCAATTTAACCTTTCCTTTCCCTACAAAACAGGACTCTACCCCTCTGAAAGCCATCGAACCCACTGCTCTGATTTGGAATACTTGCCTGATCTGTACTTGTCCCTTGAATGCACCTATGCTTAGATTTCTTTGGGTATGCTGCCCAAATGCCGAAATCATCTAAAAATCAAAACCAAATAAATATACAAACCTATCATGGGGATTACAAAACACACTTGCCTTAGTGTTCTTTTTTCAAGTTCAGTGAAAGGAATAGTAAAGAGACATAAATTTATGATCCAGCTCCTTCCTCTTTTCTTCATCATCACAATGCCCTCAGTCATATCTCTGCTGCCCACGTAGCTTAGTCCTAAACCCTAATAAGACTGACTTCACTCAACTGACCTACTACCCATAAAAAGTCTAAAACTCAGTAGTTTGAACTAAAACAAACTGGTTATATAAGTGCAGCCCAAGCCCAAAAATAAAATAAAAACAAACCGAACAAGAACAGGTGACTGAGAGATTTGCATTTGGTTTGCCATGTTGCTTCTACTCAAAGGCTGAAAATTCTTCACCTTGCGTATTTAAATATGCATCAGCTCAGAAGAAGTTACACAATGTTTCCATCAGCAGAAGATGTGGCACTTAGAGAAAGCATCAGGAAAATAAAAACTACAGACAAAATAGGGTGTATTTGCATATTTCACTTGAAATTAGGCTATGTTGCAGCATATTGGAAACTCATATGCATTGGATGTCAGCTGAGTTACTTTTCTTTCCCCCCAAGGTGACATTGGTGCTTGTCTTACCAAATATGATGCAACTGACAAGTGTTTTCATGTAAGGAAGATATATGCCTCCCATCACCTTGTCAAGCTGAGTGAAGGCAAACTCCAGCACATCCTTTCACAAGTGATTAGGTGGTCGGAGTCATTAAAAGTCATAAAGTTAGACTGCAGCAGTGTGCCATGCATATATATGAACTCATCCAAAGCTGTCCTCCTTGAAGCAGGTGATAGCTCTCAACTTTGCCTCTGACCGAGTCATAAATTCTTGGCTGAGCTTTCGTTCTCTTAGCATACCTTTGAAATCATACTGAACAGTTAGTGCTGCTTTGGCCAGTCTCATTGTCTCCTGCTTTCCCAGCCAAGCCTCTAACGACTGGAGGTCCAAGCATCTGATTTTGTTTCCCGAACACAAAATAAACTATGAGATTGTCATTATTTTTTCTTCCCTGGCACTTTTAAGATTTTCAAAGTGCCTTACAAACTCTTGTCAATCAGCCTACTTTAAAATTGTCTAAAAAGGCAACAAGAAAGAGAGTGGGATTATTTGACTGTTCTACAAAAGGAAGAAATTAAGGCACGGAGTGCTGAAGTAGACATGGCCAAGAGTCTGCAACAGGATGGCTAACCAGGACCTCAGAACAGAGTCTAACTTCTTATGTTATAAGCTTTTACAATCTTCCCACTTTCAGCCTCATCATTTCCCAGGGAATAAATCTGCTGTGCTGTAAAATAGATGTATGTTGTACCCGAGATGATGAGAATTTAAAATTTTGTAAATGTACTATTGAAATGCATCGTGAATTCCACTTTATAAAATTCTGTCCTAAAGAATCAGTTAAGTGTATGAGCAAAAATGTATGCACAAGATGTTCAATACATCGTTATTTATAATAATTAATACCTGCAAACAATCCAGATATCCAAAAATATGGAATTCTTGAGGTTCTATGATTAAATAGTATAAATGCAAAACATATTTTGAAGAACTTTTAATGCTAAGGGAAATAATCATGACATAATGTTTGTGAAAAAAGCGAACTACAATACTTAGGGATCTCAACTATGATAAGTGTAAAAATATACAGGAGAAAAGGGACTAGATAAAAACCAATACTAACAATATTTACCTCTATGTTTAGGGATTGCAGGCAATTTGAATTTTCTTTTTTAGAACCTGTCAAGATTTTCCAAATCTTCTACAATGAGTGTCACCTTTATAACTAGAAAGATAAAAGAAAATATTTAAGTTCCTGAGTGGATGCATAAGAAGGTACCCACATTCTCGAGACCTCCTGCAAATCATTTCAACACAGACTACTCAATAGTAAGCAATCTAAATGTTTTCTAAAGCTCATCACAGTAATATACTCACTCAGAATGTAGTCAGTGCTTGCCCCTGAGTGCATGAGCTCTGTCTCACTATGGATCTGATGTTGCAGCCAATGTACTTTTAAGACATGGGACCTGAATGGATCTTGGTGGGCCACAGTGCTTTTCCGACAAAAACTGCATTTCCCTATCAACGCCTAAAAGTGTGATCGTCCAGCATAGATTGTATGCAATCATGACTGAATAGTGTGGTGAGGAAGGGGAAGTTGTAAGACTCACTTCAAACTCTCCAACTTCAATAAAGCAATTTTGGGCTTTGAGCACTTCAGCAGTCAAAAACAACTTCTCTTGAGTTAATTAAAGAGACATAAATCAATGCATTTCAGCCTACATAAAGGTCATTAAAAGAAAAGTCTTTAGCCATCAGACATTTTCAAAGATAAAAAGCCAAGACTGGATGCATGTGCCCTGTGTAATTTCTTATATTTCATTTCCCATTGTTCTGGGCCAACAACAAAACATAAAAAGGCCTATGTTAATATGATAAAAGCAGAAAATTCTACATGCCTACCAAGTGGAACATACATCTATAAGAACTCGATTCTTTTCAGCAAACATCTGGATGTAATTTTCAAGCCCAATGTCATCATCATCACATGGAGCAATTAGTTGTTGAAGTACACTGCTTGCTCATGACTCTATAGCCGAAACCTTTTAAATATTCAAGCATATCAAACACGTGGCTGAGAAACTTTCAGAAGAGACTAGGTTAGAGAAAAATGAGTCTATGGGTAAAAGTAGTTATAAGCTCTTTGCATCAGGTCAATAGCTCTCCTCCCCTGGGCTCTCCTAGGAAGAAGCCCTCTGGTAGTTCACTTACCCAGCAGGAAGCCATTTTGATATTCTGCCCACACATATTCTGCTCCTACATTCTCTTTTAGAAAAGACAAAGAACCAGAAGCCAGTCAGAAGCTTTACTGCTGGTTCTCATAAAATCTCAACATTTAACCTCTACAAAAACAATTTATTTTAAAAAAATTTGCTATTAACAAAAAGATTTTTCCTTCTTCTTACTATAAAGGCTATATTCAAATCCAGACCATGGGAAGGTTCTGGGAATCTGCCTTCTCTTGCCCCTACTCATTCACTTTGAAACATGGGGCTAATAAATACTGAGATCAATAAAAGCTGAACTTCAGGAAAGAAAAAAGAAAAAATAATAAAATTCTTAGATAAACAGATGAACAGACAAACAGATGAACATTCCACCCCTGAAATATTCAAGTGAGCAATGTAGTTAATGGTTCTGGTTAAAAACAATTAGAACAAAGACTTTTCCTTATTTTAATTTTTATACTATTTTCCTCATTTAAAAACCAAAAAATACTCAAGGCAGAAAAAGCTGTAAATAAACATCTAATGAAAGAAATAAAATTTTCCCACATACTTCCAAGAAATAACTATTATCAGGAGTTGGTTATTCCTTTGACTTTTATATGTAAATAGGACTTTAAATGCATAAATATATTTCATCATATATATATATGTCACAATTTATTTAATCTTTCTCAACTGTTGGACACAGAGAGGGTATCTAATGTTTCACTATTATTAACTCTGACGTGAACAACCCTGAAATATAAATCTTTCTGCATATTTGTGCTTTCTTTTCTCTTTAGAGTAAATTCAAAACAGTGAAATTACTGAGTTCAAAGAGTATGAGCTTTTGAAGGCTTTTAAAATACATTGCTGAATAGCCTTCCATAAATTTTGTACCAATTTACACTCCCAAGAGAAACGTTTGTGAAAATGTCTTTCAAAATAATCCTGTTAGTCTTCTCTTTGTCTTAAAACAATAGGTTAGCTGTGGGAAAAGGTACAATAAAAACTGAAAGAGCATTCTATCTGTCTAGAAATTATATGCTTTCTCATGCACTTAACAGTGCATATGTGTATAGTGAGGAAAATATTCACCTCAAATGACTGCACCACACAAGGCGGAAAAATAGCACTGGCCACACACATCCACTTATTTCCACCTGAAGGAAGCACAAAGAAAGGCAATTTGGATTTATTGCATCACTAGCCTCCCAAATTTTAAAACCCTATTATTTGCACTATTCCAAATGACCTGAAAGACCTAACAAGGTAGAGACATTAACAAATTCTGTGTTTATTGCATCATACATCTAAAATACACTTAGCCAACCTAGTAAAAGCAGGATCTAAAAGGGCAAAAGGACAAGCTCACTGGTCAGGGGGAGAGAAGACACTCATGTCCTACAGAGCAAGGTTTCTGTGTGTCAAACAGCATCAATGAACTTGTGGGGGCCAAAATGGTAGAGGTTAATGTCATAGGAGAGGAAATGTGGAGACACTAACAAACGAGAAAGCCATGAAAAAAAAAGGGAGGTCAAAGAGTCAAGGTCACCTCAGTGCATCTTCCCAACTTTGCCAAGACAAAAATAGGTGAGCTCTCCCTGGGTGAGGTTCCTAATCCAAAATAACCCACACATTATGCTCTTGTCCCCAGATTCCTCAGAAAGGTTTTAGGGTGGAACTGAGCTGTGGTTACGGAGGGGGATTGGCCACTGCTGCTGTGGTCCCTGCCAGTCTCCCCAGAAGGTTCAACATTAACCTATAGCATCCATAGCATTTATATTCTTTCTCTCACTATCTAGGTGGTCAGTGCTGCCCCTAGGCAACATCTTGGTCATTCTCTGTTACAAAGCCGAAAGAATGCATCAGAGAGAATGTAACTCACTGCAATGAACAAGGACACTTCTGTACCTCTGAAGGTCAGGTACCTTTGGGAGGACTTCTAATACATGATTTTATTATAGAGAGCATAAATATGAATCATCCTTATGGAATCAAAGGCATCCAAATGATGATCAAAACACTAGGATTGGTTTGGGGCCCCTCATCATCAACAGAAATGCTCCAAACTGAGATGTCCTGTTTTCTGACCCACATAATGTTAAAACTACACAAGAATATTTCTAAAACTTCTGGAGGTTGATGGAAATCTTTTAGTTGGCTGTTTCTGAAAGACTGCAAAGAATTACTACATATGTCTTAAATTTATAAAGACCATAATGGTCTAAAACAGAAAACAACAGAATGGCCTAACCCTGGGATTCAGGCAATGAGTAATGAGAAGCAGGCTCCCCCCTTGCACCAGCATCTGTCTGTCTGAATTGCTACCATTTTATCCCTTTCCTCTCAGTCTGCTTGATCCAGTAACTCAAGGCTAATATTCTCTTTCCAGATAGAAGCCCATCCATGTTTTAGAGACTCTAAGTCGTGCTCGCTTCGGCAGCACATATAGAGACTCTAAGCCACCAGCAAAACCATGCATGTGAGGAAGACACTACCCAAAATCAACCCAACAACCCAAATCCTACATGAGACTCAAGTTGGGTCTAAAACTGAAGCAAATGTTTGAGGCGATCTGTGGATGGAGAACTGGCCCTTAGTTGTAGTCTTTCCAAAGAGGGCAATTTCCCAACACAAAATTCAGCTATACTTTCAAGTATATTCTTAGAATGAATCATCATTCAAATGTACTTATAGGGAATAGTCAGTTCACTTGCATGCAGCAAGAGATTTTTTTTTTTTTCAGTTTACAAATCCTATCACCCACCACATGAATTATCTATAAGACAGGATGCTCACTGCGTCCGTTTTTAAAGCAGCCCCTCCATCAGAATATTGCACAAAAGCAAATTTCCTTCTGGACTTTCTTTGATTAAATACTAAGGGAGCGATCTTAGCAAAATAGAATGTGTTCTAAACAATAGAGACTCTTGATTAAAATCAGATCTTTAAACTTCAAAGAATAAATAACTCACTCTACAGTGGTTTTCACTCCTTGGCTCCATCATTCAAATGTTTCTGTTGCCCTGAGAACCCATTCCATTTTAAAAACGTGTTATATTGACACTGGTATTCGTACTTAATCATTGGCATTTTGGAAAACTTTCTCCTTCTTCTACCCAAGGTTCCTTTAGAGAAATCCTGCTATTTCCATTCTAAAAGTTACTTTTCACCATCTTAAGGGGAAATGTATTCATTTTCCTGTGGTTTTCATTCTAAAGATTCCAAATTTTCTACTGAAAGATGTCTTCAGAGAAATCAAGTGGTTTGTATTTTTTAAAAACTTATACTTATTTTCACACTCATAAAAATGGTATAAACTTGCTACTTCTTGAATTAAAACTAGAAAAAAATCCCTATTTATCAGGGTTCGTACTGCCAATGAAGTCCTCTTCAACTGTGTATTTAAGCTATCCTCACATACAGCAAATCGAGTTGCAGCAAATAAATAATACAGACTCTATTCTCATGAGCAAAAATTGATTTTCAGTGAGTTCTTCAACAGTGCCTGAAAATAAAAGTGTGCTATTTAAAGAGAGCTTGTGAAATTTCAGGAATGTCGTATATTGGTAAACAATTCAGTACTACATGTGTAAAGAGGCAATTAATTTGTTGAGCTAATGAAAAACAGGTTCTCCTACAGTTATTTTTGTTCCCAAGCCAATTCTGGGGTGATCTTTCCTGAATTCAGAAAAGCACTCACAGTTTTGTCCAATGGTACAGTCATGAGTGAGGTCCCATTTCTTAATTCCTGCATCCTGCTTAGCTTCCAACATCTGGCCAACGGGCAGATATTCTGACAATAAACTTGCACCGTGCAGGGGCTATGACAAAGGAAAGAGGGAGTGCCTAAGTGGAACAATGGTCCAACAGGGCACCAGCTTCCCTGCTCACCCTCCCTTGTCTGTCAGTCTGTCCATACTGGCCTGGAGTGACCTCTGAAGAAGCAGTGAGAGCAAGAAACTTCCCTTGAGTTCAATGGATTTTTTTTTTCAGATTCGCATTTTATATAAAAATTCAGGTTTTATTTTTACTTATTCTTACACTGTCAGGAGCTGATGCCAAGAACTTATAGGCAAACAGTAATTTTTGTTCTCTGCCTCCTAACTGAACAAAAACACATACCATGTAGCATTATCAGTAGGCAAAATTTGCTTTTTTACATTTCACACAAGAATGTAATATTGTCCTTTTCTGAACAAAATGCCCAGATTACGAAGGAAACTACCTTTGGCAGAAGTGTTTAATAAGCATATTTTATTTAAATAAATCCTCCAGGAGGAAATGGGAGAATTCACTGTCTTCACTTAGAAGAAGACTCTGTAAGTAGTTATCTGTTAAATTTCTCTGTGCAGCTCACCAACATTTCTTTATTGGAAACATCAATATTTCCCCACCACAGTTCCCAAAATGACTTTAAAGTCTCAAAATTCTGTTTCCTTTGGCTTCCTTCTCTCCTGATTCCACCCAGGCCGTATTAATGGTTTGGTTCATATCATCATCTCCATCTTCATAAATTTTCTTTAGAACATTTCATCAATCCCTCACTAGAATCTGTTTCAGTGTTGTGGGAGGGCTCTTCCTTCTCTTTGCATTCTTTTTTCAGCCTGAGTCGGGTAGTCCCACCACGTGTTTCCTGCCTTCTTTCTATGTAGGTAAGAACTGTATGTGTCTTGACTGTTTTTGAACCGCCTTCCACAGAGATGGGTTTCAAGAGATTGTTCACAGTCATGGAGTAACTCTCCCCATTTAGATTCTTTACCAAAAGATCAAATGACCCCTCTGTGAAATGCACCTGTATGTTCTCAATGGGGACTTGATGAACTCCAGTTAAGGTAACATATTTTCACAAATTTATCTGACTGATCCCATCCGTAATTACTAATTTTCGCTGTACATTCCATTGTAATGGAAGTAATGACAGCAGCTGGCTTTTCATTGTTAAAGAGTTCTGCTTTTCTCTCTGATTTCTGCTGCATCTTATTCTTGATTTCTGTCTCAATCTTGGATTTTTTAGTTGTGAAGGCAGCACATACTCTTTTTCCAGTAGCCTTTTCCAGCAGCAACTTTACCCCTTATAAATCTTTCAGTAGCTCTTCCAAAGCTGAGGCCATGGTCAGGCTGGGTCAGGCAAGGCCCAAGCTGTAGCCATGCAGGGGAAAACGAGAAACACCACACCAAGGACACTCACCCGACGCAGAGCCCACCAGGATGAGTTGCAGCCACTTCAGCGAATTTTGTTAAAGTAGGTCCAGAGCAGCCCTCAGAGTTTTTGGTCTTTACTGCAACTAGTGATTCTGGAAATTCCTTATAAGAAGGAGACACTGTCTCTATAAAGCCATCTTCCTTCTAAAAATGTCTGCTATCTCCTCTGCTAATCTCGTGGCCGTATCTCACATGCTCTGTCAGGGGTCAGGGACAGCTAACCAGGCTTCAGGTATATGAAGGCCTGGATGCAAACACATACAAGGAGGCAGAGCCTCGTTTTCATTCAGTAAAGCAGCTCAACCAAAGTACAGTTACTAATAGAGTAACAATTGACATCCAATTCTAGGTCCTCTGGTCGTGTCCTCAGATGCTCATCCAGGCCCTTCCATGCATCCTAGCACAGAATATTAAGGACTCAGGCTTGAGTCAAGGAACCAGTATCCAACTCCGAGCTTCATCACATATTCACAAGCTGTCGTATTAATTGTATCTTTATTTCCTGCATTCTGAGGCTCTGACAGCTGGGGCCCTGCTGACCATGAAGAAACTGTCCCTCTCAAGGTTAGCCAATTCCTAGAGATACTAAACAACTGCATACTTTTCAAACGCAAGCCAACTGTCCAGAGGCTGCACCATTAAGCACCTCCTTTACTGGGCTCTCACATTCCAGGCCACTTTCTGCCTGCCCTAAACACCCCAGGGCCAGGTACCAAGACAAATCGGAAGAGCACACAAATCTGAAGGCCCACCAGAATTACTCAAACTAGCAAAGCATAAACCTGCTTCCTTTTGTCTCCTGTTCCGTCCATGGAAATCACAGTAAAGGCTCTTGCCTACAGTTTCCTCCTCTCCCTCTGTCTCATGACTGACTCCAGGGCTTCCCCATGTGCCCCCACCACCCCATCTCCACCCAGCCCTGGTGTGGTATGCCCCTTCTCTTGGAATCTGTGAGTGTGACAAACTATCTTTTCAACAGCAATCATGTTCTGATTTATTGGCCTTACCATATTTTAATAATAATAAAACAGCTGTGTGACCTTGGAAAAGGGACAGAACTTCTGCCTCCATTTGCTCATCAGTAAAAAGAGGATAATATTTCCTTTCCACAATGCTCTCCTGAAGAGCAACTAAAATAACACACGTGATGTACTTAGTATATAGTAAGTGCTCAATAAATATTGATGGTCCAAATGAACAGATGAAAAAAAAAGTAAGATTTAGAGGTAACTCGTTGAAGGCTACATAACTAGGAAGATGTAGAATCGAAATGTCACCCAGATTTTTCTGATTCCAAACCTACTTCTTTTTTCACATCACAGTACCTTCCCCAGTTAAGCACAGACCCTCCTACTGCACTCTGAACATCTATCATAGTAGTAAACACATACTGGATGAGAATTCTATACAAGTACATCACCAGGACCTCATGTGCTCAATAAATTGTTTGAAAGAAGGAAAAGGAGAGGAAACAAGGGAGGGAAGGAGGGAAGGACAAAGGAAGCAAGGGAAGGGGGAAGGATGGGAGGAAGGAAGGAAAAAGGGAGGGAGGGAGGGAGGGAGGGAAGATGGATGGATACTTTCTCTCGGGAATACAAATAAGAATTATTTCTCTTCTGGTACCCTTCTTTCTTTCTGGGCCTCCAGTCTACCTTCGAATAAAGGTAAAAGAGCTTTATCCCTAATTATAAAAATCCCCAACCCGGAAACACATACCCAGCTACATAAATTTCCTTTTATCAGTTTCTCTTTTTTATGGACCCAATACTTCTAAGAATTTCTGCCAAGTTTCCTCCTCTCATAATCTCAACCTTGAAGATGTTTTTAAAATACCACTCTCCGGAGCCATTCGAGATCAGTTCTGAATTCCCCATGTCTGGAAATATACTGCAAATATATACACGTCTATATATACTCTGATTACAACTTCTTTCCATCTCCTCCCCATCTCCTGTGCCACATGCCTGGCTTCCCAACTTTGAGTGGCCCAGAGACATCAAGTTAACATTTTATAACCTCACATAGAACAAATATTCGCAATATAAAGCTCTGTTTGATCACTCTTGACCCAAACTGGCAAGTAGTATTCTGAAAAACTACCTATAACTTAAAGGAGGGTGGTTTTTTCGTTTGGTTGGTTGTTTCTTTGGTTTTGTTTTTTTAACTTTTGGCCAGAAGTTGCTAACTTCAGTGCCTCTAGGAGGAGCAGAAAAGTGTCCTGAAAATGAGTGAAACTGCCCAGGAGAGGACTGGAGGAGTGAGAGAGCACATGGCCTCCAAGCAGTTAGGCAGCCCCCACTGGCTGCTTCACGCTGAGAGGGCCCACCTGGTCAGAGACCACACATTTTCCAGGAAAGCTAAAAATCTGTATTTTTAAGTGAAGAAACTCCAACTAATTTAAAGTTTGCCAACTAATTCCATTTTTTAAAACACCAAATGAAAACAATTTTGTGCAAGTTTAAGTCTGAAGATCTCTACATTAAGATTTTTTTTCCATAAGATATTTTACAAGTATGTTCAAGTACACAGAAAGACAGCACAATATTTATCCTGAGGAAGACCTACATGAAAGACAGTTCATTTTATTGGATTGGATTGGATTGGAATGGAATGGAATGGAATGGAATGGAATGGAATGTTATGTTTAAAAACCCACAAAATTTTACAATCTAAGCGAAGCGAATTATATTAGGTGGAGAAAAAAGAGATTATAAATGTCGGGTTTTCACCTTCTTAAACATCTCTCATCCGTTCCCTTGATGTGTCCATTGCCACCAGCCTTGTCCATCCTACTAGTATAACTTTCTGGGAATAGTGCCCTAGCCCTCCAAGTGGGAGGCAGCATGCACAGAGTAATCTGTTTTGTTTTATTTTTTTAATGGATAATTTCAACCATATCCACACTAGCATAATATAATTTAACTAAGTGCATGTGCCCTACTACATTTTCTTTCTTTATGCTGACACTTAAGCTGAGGAGTCTCACTGTAACAAAAAGTAAAAACTCAAAAATCTCTCTAATTGCTTTCTCTCAAAATGCAGGCATGCATACCTAAAAAATACAAAACACAGAATATCAACGGGCCAAAATTAAACAAAAAGGCCAAAATTCATTTTCAACAACTAAAATCAATTCAGAGTTAGACCTCAGGGTCAGACTTAGAATGTCACAATTTCCCATGATTCACAATGAAAATCAAATCTTGACAGAGCTCTGGCTCATTGCTAAAGTACTGGACCCAAGATATGATATCTGATTTTTTAAAAGTAATTTCTAATTTTTATTCAATTTATAGCCCATAACATCCTGGCCTGCTAATGGAAAAGTGGGATTTGAAACAGGCATTTCATTATACTTTTGGTCAATTCATGGTTCCTCTGAATATGCTTCCTCTGAATAAAACAATGTATCAAACTGGGTCAAATCCTACTAAATCTAAATTTTGCCATACTTTATTTTTAGGTCTGAAGCATTTACTAAATTTTAATTCATTGCTACTGCTCTGTTCATTTTTCTTAAAACAATGAGAAAAAAGGCAACAAAATTTTAATATAATGTTTACATTTTTAGCCTCTATCAGCCTTTGAGAAAACAAATTTTCTTTTCTGCAGTCTTTGTCTTTTAAAACTAAAAAGTTCTAGTTTTATATCATTTGCATATCTCTACTACCACTAAGATTTCTTTCTTAACATACAGAAGCCAGAACTCATGGACTAGTCCAGACATTCATTCACTTCATTTTTGAAAACTGAATAAAAATGTTCAATTTTTTCCTCAGTAGTATCCTACATCTTATTGGTCATTATGGACATAGCACACATTTCCCAATAACTGCATTTTTCTGACTCCTTAACTTAAAGAAATGAGCTGAAAAAAGTCTAATCTTAGGGAATGTAATATATTATACATGGATTTTCAAATGAACACCAATTGGAGCATGTTATACAGTCTACATTATAGGATCTTTGGAAGAATGATGTCAGCAAAAATAGCCAAGTTAGGGGCTCAGACAATTATCTTCCCCATAAAAGCAATGATAAAAAGAGCAAAAATTGTCAGAATTAACTTTTTTCAGAACTCTGGAAATTAACCAAAGGTTGACAGCAATCTAGGGAGTATTTATTCAAGAAAAACACCGAATTTTGGTTAAAAAAAAAAAGGAGCATGCTTTGCACCATTTTCTCATGTCCTATTCTGATCCTCCACTCTATAGCTCTGAGACAGCTTTAAAAACTGAAGCCTGCAATCATAGTGAAAACTAACAACCTGCATTCACACTATAAACCAGTAGCCTTGATAGCCACCAGAGGGGAAAAATTAGAGTGCAACTCCTTTAAAGCCTCATTTCCAGAGTACTTTCATTATTTGCCCTGTTTTATTTGACCCATTATTTGACCCACTTATTTGACCCATAGTTCCATGGAAAAATCCACACTCAAGGTTGTGTTTTTGGCTTGACTTTGAGCTCACTCAGTGCAAAAACTATTTCCCAAGGAGCATTTGTCAAAAAACAATTTAAGGGCAATTAATTAATTTCATGGCTGTATGAGGGAGTGGATAACAGTTTGAATAAACAAAATGAAAGGCTAGGGAACAAGATGCCCACAAGGTGCTGGGCATTGAAAATCTCCCAACATATTTCTGGAAATCTAGAAGCCCACATAATGCATAGAACTATGTACATGTCCAGGGCTGTACACATCTCAGGAAAAATCTGAGAAGGCCCTAAGTTCTCACCGCAGGCTGACTTTGAGATTCTGCAAAATTAAGAAGGCAACGTTATTAACTGTATAAGTGAGAGTTGAAGTTTTTCCCCAATACCTTTAGCACCCTTTAGCAAGCAGAAAAACATTGAATCTAAGCATTTAAGAAAATTTCTGTCCAAACATTAGCTGACTACTAAGGTAACCAAACACAGACTTTAGTGACATACATGAAAAAAAAAATATAGATTTCATAGAATTAGTTCAGAAAAAACACTAGGAAAACAAACAACAACCATGGGGCGAGAGGAGACTCTGATTTCTAGAGCTGCCACATTATATTATTTAAGATGTCCAGTTTTCAGGGTGCCTAGCTGGCTCCATCAGTACAGCATACAATTCTTGATCTCAGGGATGTGAGTTCAACCCCCATATTCATTGTAAAGATTACATAAAAACAAAATCTTTTTTAAAATGTCCAGTTTTCAAAAAAAGTTACTAGATGTGAAAAGAAACAAGAAAAAAGGGCCTATCCACAATAAAAGAAGCATTCAACAAAAAACTGCCCTGAGGAAGACCAGACACTGGACTTACTAGACAAAGACTTTGAAGAAGTTACTAAAATTTTGTTCAAACAAGTAAAGAAAACTATGACTAAAAAACAAAGTATAAGAATGATAAGTCACCAAATAATAAAAAGTAAAAAGACAGAAATTATTTTAAACAAACCACACAAAAATTCTGGAGTTAAGAATACAGTAACTGAAATGAAATGTTTACTAACAGGATTCAGCTGCAAATCTGACCAAGGAGGAAGAAAGAACCAACAAACTTGAAAATAGATGACTGAGATTATTCAGTATGAGGAACAGAAGAAAATGAATGAGGAAAAATGAACAGAACCTCAAAGACCTAGCAGACAATATCAAGTGTACCAACATATATATATATATATATATATATATATATATATATATATATATATATATATATAT
>LNAC01000019.1:2354235-2437810 GCA_002007465.1 Ailurus styani | reverse complement strand
AGAGAGAGAGAGAGAGAGAGAGAGAGAGAGAGAGAGGCTAAGGAAAGAAGAAACAGAAAGGGGAAAGATTATTTGAAAAAATGATGAAAAATCTCCTAAATATGATGGAAAAAGTAAAGCTACACTTACAAAAAGCCCAGTGAAATCCAAGCAAGATAAACTCAAAGAGAGTCATACCTACGCATATCACAACCAAACTGTTGAGATACAAAGATAAAGAAAGAGAAAATCTTGAAAACAGCAAGAACAAAGTGACTCATCACATACAAGCAATTCCAGTAAGATTAAAAGCCAATTTCTCATCAGAAACCATAAAGACCAGAAGGCAGTAGACATATTAAAAGGGCTTAAAGAAAGAATATCAACCAAGAATTCTATACCCAGAAAAACTATCCTTCAAAACTAAAGGAGATACTATAACTATTTCCAGGTGGAGAATAGTTAAAAGAATTCGTTACTTGCAAACCTGTCCTACAAGAAATACTAATGAGAGTCTTCCAGGCTGAAATTAAAAGCCACTAGAAAGTACTCAAATCCACATGAAGAAAGAAAGAGCACTTTAAAAGGTAACTGCATAGATAAATATAAAAGACAGTATAATTTTTTTGTTGTTTTTAACATTTTTTCTAATACATGATTTAAAAAATAACTGCATAAAGTAATCATTATAAATCTGTAAGGGGCACACGATGTATAAAGATGTAATCTGGATAATGATAATAGTACAGATGAAGGGAATAGTGAATATGTTCATTGTAATTATAATCTGCTAATTGTAATTCTCAGGGTGATATGGGAGGAACTAACTCAAAAAACAGTAAAATAAATGACAAGAGAATTTAAATGGTACACTAGAAAATATCTTTTTAACCAAGAGGCAGTAATGCAGAAATAAAGGAATAACAAAAGGCATAAGGCATGTAGAAAACAAATGGCAAAATAGCAGATGTAAATCCTACCTTCTTAGTCCGTATAATGAAATGTTATTTACCATAAAAAGGAATTAAGTGCTGATTCAGATACAACATGGATGAATCTTGAAAACATTATGCTAAGTGAAAGAAGCTCAAGAGGTCACCTATTTTTATTTTATTTATGTGAAATATCCAGGATAGTCAAATCCATAGAAACAGAAATTAGAAGTGGTGCTAAGATCTGAAGGTTTGCATCCTCCCCCAAACTTATCAATCCAAAACCCCAAGGTGATAGTATTAAGAAGTGGGAAGTGGGAACTTTAGGAGGTAACTAGGTCATAAGGGCAGAGCCTTCATGAATGGGATTAGTGCTCTCATAAAAGTGACCCCACAAAGATAGCTAGCTTTGCCATGTAAGGATACAACAAGAAGTTAGACATGTTTGAGAACTGACGAGGGTCCTCACTCAACCATGGTAACACCTTGATCTAGGACTTCCAGATGCCCAAACTGTGAGAAACAAATGCTTGTTGTTGAAAAGTCACCCAGTTATGATATTTTGTTAAATCAGCCCTAACAGACTAAGACAAGTGGGATGTGACTTCTAGTAGGTACACAATTTCTTCTGGGGATGACTGAATGTTCTAGAATTAGATGTTGTTGATGGTGTACAAACTTATGAATATAATAAAAGGATGAATTTTATGATATATGAATTACATCCCAATTTTTTTAAATACTTAGATTCAGGGGCTATTTTATTAGCCCTCAGAGCACCTACCTCAGGTTGCAATCAATGAGCACTGAATAAAAGACAACTGAAGGACAACACTAATGCCAGAGCATAGCCTACACCAAATCTTTAAAAAGGAGAGTTGGAAACTCAGACTTGATCAATATTTCTGCAGCCCTTTTTTTAGAGAAAATTCACTAATTTTAATGACATTTCTCAATTCTGTAGGCAGAAAAGCATTTCATACAGAAATAACAACTACTAACTTCATTTTCATGAGTACCCATCACTTTTTTTCTTTACTCCATTTCTGTCATCATACTAGGAAAAAGCAATGTCCATGTAGCTAACCCATCCCACATTCTAGCCTCTGATTTCATTAACTGCCTCAACTCGAATAACTTCCTAATAGCACTCCTCATGAGCCACCACCCACATATATGAGGCAACACCCTGAAACTTGTTTTCACCTAAAACTGCCCCATAACAAAAATATGAAATGTAAACATCTCTTCTCCTGACCATAATCTTCTAATCTTCATGTTCTCTTCCTCTTCACTCTTACTTTACTCATTCATCTATCTCAAAATACTTCTTTGTTTTACCACATTGTATTAATCACTTATTTAGCCTAAAAAGATACCACTGTGGACAGAAAGTAATGAGAAGATAGGAGAGAGGTAGGAAATAAGAGTTTGGAAAGTCAGGAAGAGATCCAGTTTCAATTAGACAATTGGACCTGGAAAGGAGTTGGAATTTTATGCTATTGAAAGATTTTATTGTATTGAAATTTTATTAAAAGCCATTTAAACAGAAAAATGACAGTTTAATTTACAATTTTAAAAGCCTACTCTGGCTCTTGTAAGAGAAGAGTGTAAACAGGAAGGCAAATAAAAAGGATACTACAGAAATTTGGGTAGGACATGAAAGCATTTTGGACTTACGTGATAACAAAAATGAAGAGAAATTAATAAATTTAACATATATCTTGAAGATATAGTAAACAGGATGAATTAGATGTGGAGGATGACAGAAAAGGGTGTATCCTTAATGATACCTTGAGTTTTTGCTTCTTCTTGGTGAATTGGCTATTTTATCATTATATAATATCCTTTAGTGTCTCTGGTAATTTTCTTTGTTCTAAAATCAACTTTACTTGACATTAATACAGCCATTTGAGCTTTCCTTTGATGCTTGCATGATGTATTTTTTCTATCTTTTTACTTTCAATCTGCCTATATGGTTATGATTGAAGCGAACTTCTTATGAACAGAATATAGTAGGGCCATGTTTTTAAATCCAATCTGCCAAACTTTGTCATTTAATTGACATACTGGACCATTTATATTTAATGTAATTATTGCTAAGGCTTAAATCTGTCACTTAAGTTTTTTTTCTTTTCTGTTTATTTCCTCTGGTTTTTTTTCTCTCCATTTTCTTTTTCCACTTTGCTGTGGACTGCCTGAATATTTTTTAGAAACCATTTTGAATTACCAATAATTTTTTTAATATCTCTTTGTACAACTTTTTAGTGGTTGCTTTAGCTATCACATTATCAATCCGGCTATGTAATTATCCAGAGACTTTAATATATTACATTAATTTTCTGTGTATATTATTTTATATACATAATATTTATAATATATAAAATAATAATCTATGGGTATCATCATTACTGTTTGTCTGAAGTATGTCCCATTACCACTCTCCATTTAGAATATGATTGTCCTATATAATTCTTCTACATTCATTTAGAACCACATGGGCATTATAATTTTTGTTTCAATAATCATACATAATTTAGAAAATTTAAGAGCAGAAGGAAAGTATATTTTATTTACCCANTAGAATATGATTGTCCTATATAATTCTTCTACATTCATTTAGAACCACATGGGCATTATAATTTTTGTTTCAATAATCATACATAATTTAGAAAATTTAAGAGCAGAAGGAAAGTATATTTTATTTACCCATATTTTAACTTACTGTTTTCTCATTTCCTGACTTTCTAAGGTCCCTTCTTTTTTTTTTTTTAAGATGTTACTTATTTATTTGACAGAGAGAGAGAGATTACAAGTAGGCAGAGAGGCAGACAGAAAGACAGGAGGAAACAGGCTCCCCGTCGAGCAGGGAGCCTGATGTAGGACTCGATCCCAGGACCCTGAGATCATGACCTGAGCCAAAGGCAGAGGCTTTAACCCACTGAGCCACCCAGGTGCCCAGGTCCCTTCTTTTATCATATCATTTCTGTTTAGAGAACTTCTATTTTAGCATAGTTCTGCTGGTGACAAATTCTGTTAGTTTTCCCTCATCTGAGAATGTCTTGATTTCACCTTTATTCCTGAAAAGTATTTGTGTGAAGTATAGAATTCTGGTTGGGGGTGCCTGAGTGGTTCAGTCAGTTAAGTGTCTGACTCTTGATTTCGACTCAGGTCATGATTTCAGGGTTGTAAGATCAAGCTCTGAATAGAGCTCTACACTGGGTGTGGAGCCTGCTTAAGATTCTCTCTCTTCCTCTGCTCCTCCCCCTCTCACTCCTCCTCCCCACCCTACTTGCACTCACTCTCTTTCTCTCTCTCCCTCTCTCTCTCCATCTGATAATACTGTGCCACTTCTTTTTGGGATCCATTGTTTCTGGTAAGAAATCCACAAATGTCTGAAATTTTAGTCTGGAGTTTTAAAATTTTTTCTTTTTCGTATTCAGAATTTTAAATATGATGTAACTTGTCATAGACTTATTTAGGTTTATCATGTTTGGAATTCATTTAGCTTCTTGAATACTTAGATTTATATCTCTTGCCAAATTTGGGGAGTCTTCAACCATTATCTCTTTGAATATTTTTCAGCTCCACCCTCTTTCTCCTTTCTTTCTGGGATTCTGATGAGAGATCTTTTCTTTTAATCACACAGGTCCCTAAGGCTCTGGTCTTTTTTTAATCTTATTTCATTTTCTGGTCCTTTTTGAAAAGTGTACTTCCTGTGCCAGACCCATTGTCAAGAGGAATCCCTTTGGTTAGAACTTCCCCCACATGGGGGGGGGGCAGGAAGAACCTAGTAGCTTTTGCTCTAGGACCCCCACAGTCCTAGCCACAATCACTGCTGAAGATACCTACACTGACCATCAAGGACCCTCTCAGTTTTGGACATCTGTCAATCTCAGCTGACACAGCTACATGGAGTTAACACCACTGCAACTCCCACAACTGAACCAGAGACTCTGCACTCTACCTGGCCAACAGACTTGCAGCAGCTCACACATGAAATTCTTTCCTCACTAAAGCCAGTCCAAAAAGGCTGGAAGAAGTGACTATCCCCCAGATAACCAGATATTAACACAAGGCCATTAGAAATGTAGAAAAGCAAGAAAACATCATACCACCAAAGGGACACAATAATTTTCCAGTAACTTATCCCAAAGAAATAGAGATATGCAAGTTACTTAAAAAGAATTCAAAGTAATTATTATAAGGAACTCAGTTAAGATTTAAAAGAACACAGACAACTCAACACATTTGGGAACATGAACAAAATGAGGAGTTCAACAAAGAAATTGAAATATCATAAAAAATAACCAAACAAATTATAAAGCTGAAGAATAAAACAAAAAATGTGATGTAGAATGTCTTAGTCTGTTCAGACAACTATAATAAAACACTACAAACTAGGTAGCTTATTGATAACAGAAATTTATTTCTCACATATCTGGAAGCTAAAATCCAGGATTAGAGTATCGGCATGGTTGGTTCTAGAGAAAGCCTTCTTCCTGGTGGCAGACTGTTGACTTCTTGCTGTGTCCTCAAATGGTGGAAGGGGAAAGCTAGCTCTCTGGATCCTCTTTTATAAGGGCATTAATTCCATCCATGAAGGTTTCACCCTCATGACCTAACTACCTCTTTAAGATCCCACCTCATAATATCATCACACTGGGCACTAGGATCTCAACATATGAATTAGGCATAGGTGACAAACATTCAGACCATAGCAGAGCTTCAACTACAACTTGATCAAGCAGGAGAAAGAAGAAAACAGAGGGAAGAAGCATCTTGACAGCAGTCTTGGCAATGATTTCTTAAATATGACACCAAGCACACAGGCAACAAAAGCAAAAGTAAACAACTGGGACTACATCAAACTAAAAAGCTTTCAAACAACAAAGGAAACAATTAGAAGAGTGAAAAGGCAAACTACAGAATGAGAGAAAATATTTGCAAACCGTACATTTGATAAAGGGTTAATATCCAAAATATACAAAGAACTCATAAATTTAATTGAAAAAATAAATAACCCAATTAAAAAATGGGCAAAGGACCTGAAAAGACATTTTTTCCAAAGAAAATATACAAATGGTCAACACACACATTTGAAAAGATGCTCAATATCACTAATCACCAGGAAAATATAAATCAAAACCACACTGAAAGGTCACCTTACACCTATCAGAACAGCTCTCAACAGAAAACAGGTAAATGCTGGTGAGGATGTGGAGAAAAGAGAACCATTGTAACACCATTAACAGGAATGTTAATTTATACAGCCTTTATGGAAAACAGTATGGCAGTTCCTCAAAAAGTTAAAAATGAAAGCAGGATCCCAAGGAGATAATTTCTACCTCCATGCTCATTGCAGCATTATTCATAATAGCCAATGTGTGGAAACAAACTAAGTACCCATCAGTGAATGAATGGATAAAGAAATCATGGCATACACACACACACACACAATGGAATGTTATTTATCCTCAAAAAAGAAGGAAATCCTGCAATTTGCAACAACATAGTTGAATTTAGAGGGCATTATGCTAAGTGAAATAAGCCAGACACAGAAAAATAAATATTCCATGATATCAATTACATGTGGAATTTTAAAAAGTCTAACTTAGAAGAACAACTGAATAGTGCTTGCCAGGGTTTGGGAGCAGGAGAGGCAAGCAGATGTTGGTCAAAGTATATAAACTTCCAGTTATAAGAAGAACAAGTTCTAGAAATCTAACATACATCATGGTAGCTATAGTTAATAATAATGAATTCTATACTTGAAATTGACTAAGAAAGTATATCTTACTTGTTCTTATCACACATGCAAAAAAAAGGTAATGATGTGAGATGATAAATATGTTAATTATTGTGGTAATTATATCAAGATACATATATCAAAACACTACACCACATTATATACCTTAATCTATTCTATTTTTAATTGTCAATCTTATCTCAATAAAGCTGGAAAAAAAATTAGGTTGTTTTTCTCTGTTGTTCAGACTGGGCCATTTCTCTTCTTCTGTCTTCCAGTCATGGATTCTTTCCTCTGTCCCATCCATTCTTCTGTTGAATCCGTCCACTGAACTTTTTATTTTGATTATTGTATATTTCAATTCTAAGTTTCCCTTTGATTCTCCTTTATAGCTAATATTTCTTTGCTGAGACCTTCTAGTTCTTTACTGAGGGTTTCTACTTTTTCATTGGTTTCAAGAATGTTCATAATTGCTTGTTTCAGCATTTTTATCATAGCTACTTTAAAATCTTTGTCAGGTGATCTAACATGTCTGTCATCTTGGCGTTGACATTTATTTTCTTTTTCATTCAGTTTGAGAACTTCCTAGTTCTTGGTGTGATGAGTGATTTTGAATTAAGAGCCTTAACGTTTTAAACTGTGTATTATGAAACCTGTTTTAGCTGTGTTTTTTCTCTAAAACTTCTCAGGAAGGTTAGGGGAAACTTGGCACTGCTTCATTCTGCTAGGTGGAAGGAGAAGTCTTAGTTTCCACTTAGACTCAAATGACACCTGTAATGCGGGGTAGGGGGCGGGGAGGGGGGGTTGGGGAGGGTCTCTTCACTACCACTTGGTAGGCTGGGAGCTGCAGTGCCCCATGTGGTCTCCACTGACACCACAAGGCCTTGTTACAATTTTTTTTAAAGATTTTATTTATTTATCTGATAGAGAGAGACACAGCAAGAGAGGGAACACAAGGAGGGGGAGTAGGAGAGGGAGAAGCAGGCTTCCCGCAGAGCAGAGAGCCCGATGTGGGCCTTGATCCCAGGACCCTGCGATCATGAACTGAGCTGAAAGCAGCCACTTAACTACTGAGCCACCCAGGCACCCCCTTTGCTACAATTTTAACAGGATAAAAGTCCCTACTTCTCTGACACCACTGTGGTAAGACTGATGGGCCACCTTGTTATAGCCTTGTGAAGATGAAACTCTAGCCTCCCCACTCAGCCTTTGCTGGAATGGGTGCAGTTGAACCACAGTTTCTGTAGAGTGTTTGACTAGAACAGCGATCAGTTCATGTCTAAAAGTTTTCTGAGTTCCTAGACGGCCCCTTCTGTGGACTTTTGGGTAGAAAGATACTGCTTCTATGGGACTCTTATCTGCATTCATAGGCATTTCTAGGATACTGGGTTTTCAGATCCAATTCTCAAGTCCCAAGTTCCCTAGCAGGTCTGCCTTTTTCTTTCCATCTTTCAGTGGCTTTAATGTTTATTTTATATATAAGGTCTAAGTTTTGTAGCTGTACTTAGCAGGAGAAATAGGGAAAAGTATATCCAGTAGTGGAAGTTAACTTTATTTTAAATATTAGAGTTATAGTTTTTATCTGTAATATCTTTGGGAATGTCACTTTACACGTTATTCTTTTTCTTTTTTCCTTTTTTTTTTAAGATTTTATTTATTTATTTGAGAGAGCAGAGGGACAGAGCAGAGGGAGGGGGAGAAGCAAGCTCCCCGCTGTGCAGGGAGTCCGATGTGGGGGTCCATCCCAGGACCCCAAGCTCATGACCTGAGCGGCAGGCAGACGTTTAACCCACTGAGCCACCCAGGTGCCCCTCCTTTTTTTTCTTCTTATGATAATTCGTGTAGGACTTAACCACCATCCTTTCATATCGTTCATGTTTAAGCACAATAAGTCTTTGTGTTCCTGGGGGGGTGGCGGGCCTCTTTAGGGGACTAGGGTGAAGCAGGACAGCTTTGTTAGTTCCATGGTTTCAGGTCTCACAGTTCACCATCATTAGTGACCACTAATTCAAAATATGCCCACGGTTCTTTCTGAAATCTGTTTTCCCTTCTCCCTTCCCACTCTCATCTGAGTCTTCTTTTTTTCCTTGGTCCTTAAGGGTTAATTTGATTCTACTTCTCTTGCAGTTTCTCTTCAATATGACATTTTGTCCTGGAAAGGAACTTCAGCAGGTTTCAAGAGTTCATGGGGCCTAGACTGACAGCAATTTCAAGTTTTTGTGCATCTCCCTGCACATACACACACTGGGATATACAAACCCCTCTCCCAGTTTGGGCTGGTTTTCCCAGATTGGCTGAGTTTCTCACTACTCTTGAGTGGAGCCCCTTTCTTTTGAGGGTAAGCATTTGTTATCGATTTCAAAATTTCCTCTCTCTCAGTTTCCTTCTGCCGTTTCAACAATAGCAGTGTTTTGCTGTATTCTACAGTTTGGGGGTACGTGATAACCTAGTTTGTTGAATATGTTGCCTGAGGGATTTTGGTATGATCCTAGTTTCTGCAACTGTTTTGTGAGAACCTTCATGTAGATTCAAAAACTGTACCACCATTGCCACTGGGCCTTCCTTCAAAATTCTCCTTTAAAGATGTATAAACTCCTTCCTGTATAATATCATGCTTCTACGTTTCATTTGCCTTCATAATTCTACTGAATTTATTCTTGCCAAAATCACCAATTACATTCTGGCAATTAAACCTGCTTTCCTGTTTTTTCTCTGACCATTCCAAATAATTTATTTAATTTTCAGCCAAATAGTAGCATTCAATTCCTTGAATATACCTCAGGACCTTTGCACATGCTGGTATTTCTAGTTGAATCCACTTTCCTTTCCCCTTCCCACATTCCTTCATTATCAGATTTCAACATTCACCAAATTCCTCAAAACTAGGTTGTATCTCATATACATTTTTTAGGATGTGCTCAAGCTTGTAATAGTTCTCGGAATGATCATCATAACTGTCCTCTTATCTCTCAACCCTCACCATAAATAATATCTTTAAGGGTAGGTACTATGTTTTGCTTATCTCCATGACCTTAATCATAGTGTAATCCCTAGTACATTCCTTCAATAAATATGGAATGAATTCATGAAAGAAAGAGTCCTTTTTATAAACCTAGTCTTTTCAACATAAATATGACTGCAAATAATCTTATTTTTCTTAATAGATGTATTATTTAATTGAACATAAAGGTAATTATCTATACGGTGACAAATTTAAAGAAGTACCAAGAAGTAAAATTAAAATCACCTGTGTTATAATCATCACAATAGTCAATGATAACAGCTGTTAAAATTTTTAATTTATATCCTTTCAGTTTTTTTCTGTGTTTATATGTATATAATGAGACTAATCTTGAAAATATCAAAATAATATATTTTTTATTTCACTTTTAAAGCCTTATACATGAGGCAGCTTAAACAAAAGTGTTTTAAATGTGAGGCAACATGATGTAGTAATAAATGTACAGGCTCTAAAGCCAGAGTACCTTAGTTCAAACCCTGACTACCACATGTAAGCTATGGAAACATGGACTAATCATATAACTTCTCTGGGCCTCAGTTTAGTAGTAAAATGGGTAGTAATCCATCATACTATCCACCATACTATCCACCATACTATCATCCATAATGATAGTATCCATCTTATGGAATTGCAATGAGGGCTAAATGAATTAATTTTTGTGAAGTATTTAAAATAGTCCCCTGCATGTAAGTGCTATAAAGGCACTTGTTAAAGACATAAAGTAAATACTCATGAATCTCCGCATGCTTCTCATCTTAACATCCTGAAAAATAACATTATGCAGAGAAATTCTCAGCCAGATTGGAAAGGAAAATAAAAGAAAAAGAAAATACTTCTACTTCTGAAAGAAAGAGGAAGTCATTAAAGGAATAGAGCAAGGAGGTCAAATTCCAAACCTCCATGGGATATGGGAAATGAACTGCAGAGACACTCAAATAAATAACAAATAGTAACAACATCAAAGCTACTGCCCACTCTTCCAGGTGTTGTCTAGGGGAGGCTGCAAACTCTCTCAAAAGTCCTGCCTTCAGCCTAGGACCACATCCAATATGGTGCAACAGCAGTAATGCAGCACTATCAGAGGGAAGAGCGCAGACAAATCTTTCCAACGTGTTGTGTGTGGTATGAAGGAAATGCAGATATTTTTTAACCCTCCTACCCAAGCGGAAGACTGGTGCCACAGAAAAGACTTGGAATCAGGAGACAGATATTTCCAAGGGCAGGACTTCAAAGGGGAGGCAAAGACAGTTTATGACCAACAGTAGCAGACAGCTTCATAGGCCAATGACCAGGTAGGACTAAGTACCTCAGCAATAGGTTCATGAGAAAAAAGCCAATGCCAAAAACAAGTGGAATAACACCTCTCAACAATAGGGTGAAACTGACTTAGAGGACCACCCAGAGACCCCTGCAAACATACTCAAGCCTTCTCTCTTTACCAAAATTCTTATCTATGGAGAAATACCTGGAGGCCAGATATATTGAGAAAAGGAAGGGAGAAGGGCAAGAACTGTGATAGGGTGAAGATTTGCCCAAATAAGACTAGAAGAAAATAACTTACATTTAATTGGCCAGTTTAAGTAAGACACATGCACATCCCTATATTGAGCCTAACCAGATAAAGGGCGACAGGAGCAATAGGAAAGTAGTTGAGAGGAGCTGAGAGAAAATGAAGAAGCTACATCTTCTTTGTATCTTTCAGAAATGACACACTAAATCACTAACTCTTCCACATAATTTTTTTAAATTCTAGGATCATATTTTGTACACAATGTGTACCCCTTAAGAACATGTGGGGGGGAAAAAAACTTTCCTTAACATTCTTCCAAAATATATTTTATAACCAATAAAAATTAGTTGACTGAGCATAATTTATTTTACTAATCTTCTATATTGGACATTTAAGTTCTGTGCAGATTTTTCACTGTCATAATTAATGATGCGATGATTATTTTTGTTACACCTCTATTTCTTTATAATACATTTTCCATTATGAAATTCCTAAATTGAGACAATACACAGTTTGTAGCTTTTTGGGTTTTTTTAAAGATTTTATTTATTACTTTAGAGAGGGAGAACACAAGCAGGAGGGATAGGGAGAGAGAATCTCAAGCAGACTCCACGCTGAGCACAGAGCCAATGTGGACTCTGATTTCATGACCCAGAGATCACGACCTGATCAAAACCAAGAGTCAGATGGCCAACTGACTGCACCACCCAGGTACCTCCACAGTTTGCAGCTTTTAACACTTACTATCAAGTTGCCCTCCAGATAAATTTCAAACTCCTTAGTAAGAAAAATCTGTTATAATTTGTTTTTTGTTTCCTTGTACAGCTTAAATTCTCTCTATCCCCATCCACCCCAAACCATATACTTCAGCTAGTCTCTATACCGTACTACCATTGAGACCTTGTACTTGGTCTTTCTTCTTGCTGGAACACGTCCCCTTATTCCTTCAACTTCTCTTTCACCTGGCTGAATTCCCCTCTTTGCTTTGGTGTCAGATTAAACCTCATCTCCTCCCCCTCTTTCAACCCCTGCTTGTACATCACACACAACTATACTGAACTTTCCAAATGATAATTTGATCTCCTTAGTAAATTAATAACTCTTCCCAACTGAAAAAGTAGTCTTATTCTCAGAGTAGTAATATATCAATAAAGACAGAATTAGATTAGTAGCTACTAAGTCCCAGGTACTGTGCTAGCCAATAGGAGTACAAGCATAAGAAAGACATAGGCCAATGAATACAACTGCCCAATAAACAGCTGATTAAAATTCAGCCTAATCAGAGGTCAGGTAAATAGCAATTATAACACAATTACCATTTTTCTTCTATAAATCCTGCCAATGTTTTAAAATTATGATATCTTGTGATGATAAAAATGTAGGAAAATAGGTACCCTCAATAACTAGCTGGAGAGAATGGAAATTGTTATAGCTTTATGGAGGGTAATTACAAAAAAATCTACTGAAATAATTTTAGTGTATAAATTGAACCTGAAAACAGACTTAAATGCATGAAGATCTTCATGAAAGTTTAATAAAATTTACCATATATGTAGATAGTAAAAGAATGAAACCCAAAATGTTAACATGGGGTGAGGTTGGGGTAAAGAAGATTATTTTTTAACTTGAATATTGTCATATGTTCAAAGTTTCCCACAATAAACATCTATAGAATTTTATCAAGAGGAAAAAAGTCTGTATAAAAACCATACTCTCGGGGCAAGTGGGTGGGTTAGTTGGTTAAGGGTCCTACGATTAAGTCCTGCAACCAGTCCCACATGGGGCACCTTGCTCAGTGGCAAGTCTGCCTATACTCTGTCTGTCCCTCCCTTGGCCCGCTTGGGCTCTCTCTCTAAAATAAATAAAATCTTAAAAAACAAAATACTCTTTTACATTTTGTCAGCCTTTTTCAAGTTGAGGAAGCCATTTTTCTGGAAGTCTTTCAATAAAAAGGTAATCAAGGCTCTAAGCCTACAAAATAAGAGATTAGATGCTGATATTTAGAACTCAACCAAGATGAAATCACACCTTAAATTCAAGCCTGAAACAGTCATTAACACCTCTCATATTATTAGTTTATTCATTACCTGACATTTAACTATATATAACTGACCATCCAGATTATTTATAAAAAAAGTTACTTCCTTTTTTTTAAAGATTTTATTTATTTATTTGAGAGAGAGAGAGATAGCAAGAGAGGGGATACAAACAGGGGGAGTGGGAGAAGGAGAAGCAGGCTTCCCACTGAGCAGGGAGCCTGATGCGGGGCTTGATCCCAGGACCTGGGATCATGACCTGAGCCGAAGGCAGATGCTTAATGACTGAGCCACCCAGGCGCCCCTAAAAATGTTACTTTAGACATCCGTCAAAAATAATTTCTAAGATGTCTCACTATTAATATTTCTTGCTTCAGAAAAATGCTATATATCTGTGCCTTTTGTTCCTTGACAGAAAACAAGGACTTTATGGGGAAGAAGAACCCTTCAGTCATGACTTATTTAATTTCCTTTCATACTAAAGCTTACAAGTATTTTTCAAAGATTAAATAAATTATGTTTCCCGGTCTATCTTTGTTCTCATATTTATTTGGCCTCATCAAAGAATTCTAATAGAAATAACTCTACAGATAATTTCAGTTGTAAAGAGAGATTTTTTTCATATACCTTTATTTTCATCAAATCTCTTGGGAAATGTGTGAGGAGGCCCTCTTAAATGTTTTCAAATTCATTATGTGAAATGAAACCATCTATAACCTTTTCAAAGCAAAAACTCAAAGTGCACAGACATCTGATAATGAAAGCAAGAAAATTAAATATGGAAACTTGATGGTCAGCATTATCTAAGAGAACCCTATCGTAGGAAGTGTCATATACACAGTCTCTCCCCACTTCCATTAAGTGGAAATTGTCAAGCAAATGCAATCAGATTTGAATGGCACTAAGAGCAAACTTTTAGAAATTGGACCAGATTCTCAAAAGCTTTCATGATTGTTCACCAAATAGCCAGAGACTAAAAACACGAGATATGATCAATCTGGGACAAGAAAGACCCAAGAAGTTATAATCAGCAACTGGAGCCATCTGGGAAGGCTCTCCCTTCTTTCAAGTCACAGTTTGATAACTTCATTAGCATTAAGCTTTAGGTTATCATTTTAAATAATGGAGAAATAAAGGACAGCTGGAGACACAGACTCTACTCTCATTACATGCTATTGCATGTTGAGATTAAGACATGATGGGGCATTTACAAACTTGAATTAAAGGTGACTTGCTACATAAACTTTGTAACCAATTCCTGCCAGCTGAAGATAAGAGTTCCCCAACCCTCAAAATATACAACTTTCTGAAGATTTATGAAAAGCATCTCCAATAGCAATGACAATAATTTTTTTTTTCCTACAGAGCTTTCTGGTTTTCATAGGTCTTTGTCTATAGAACGTCTGCAGTTTGAAGTAGTAACATAAAGTTTTCTCCTTGAATCTCTCCAAAGTTTACTACTCAAAGTTTAGTCCTTACATCAGCAATAATGAGATCACCTGGAAGCTTATTAGAAATGCAGATTCTCAGGTTTACCCCAGACCGACTAAATAAGAATATAAATTATAAGAAGATCCCCAAATGTTTCATATGCACATTAAATTTTTGCATGTATCAGCATCATCTAGAGTATTTATTAAAACATAATGCGTGGGGACACCTGGGCAGCTCAGTCAGTTAAGCATCTGCCTTCGGCTCAGGTCACAATCCTGGGGTCCTGGGATGGAGCCCCACATCGGACTCCCTGTTCATCGGGGAGCCTGCTTCTCCCTCTCTCTTTGCCCCTCCTCCAACACGTGCTCACTCACGCTCTCTCAAAGAAATAAAATCTTTAAAAAAACAAAACAAAACATAATGCGTTGGTCTCACTTTGAGCTTTTGAGTCACTAGGTCTGGAGTGAAAAAAAGAATTCACCTTTCTAACAAGTTCTCAATGATGTTCATGATCTGGAAACCACACTTTAAGAACCACTGCTCTGAATTCAAGTATGCTCTGTGTTGCCCCTAGATTGGTAATTAGCAAGGTAATTATCCTTACATCAAGAAACATATTGAGGGGCAAGGATCTAAGTTTAAGCACTTCCACTGAATAGCTACTAACATGACTGATTAAAATTATATTTGAACTTTTGTGCACACAAAACCTACACATGAATGTTTCTGGTAAATTTAGTCATAACTGTCAAAACCTAGAAGTAACCAACATGTTCTTCAGCAGGTGAATGGATAAATAACCTGTGCTACATCCAGACAATGGAATACTACTCAGTGCTAAAAAGAGGTGCCTCAGCAAGCTATGAAGAGATATAGAGGAACACTGAAGTGCACAATACTAAGTGAAAAGAAGCCAATCTGAAAAAAAACACATAATGTAAGATTCCAACTATATGACATTCTGGAAATGGTAAAACTATGGAGACAATAAAAAGTTCAGTGGGGAGAAGAGAGTTGTAGACATAGCACAGAAGATTTTTAAGGCAGTGAAAATACTCTATGTGTTATTACAATGATGGATATCTATCATTATACATTGGCCCAAACCCTAAGAATGTACACCACCAAGAGTGAAGCCTAAGGTAAACTATGGACTCTGAAGATTATGACATGTCAGCGTAGGTTCATCTTTGGTGAAAAAAAAAATTCTGCTGAGTGATGTTGATCATCAGGGAGGTTATGCATGTGTAGGGCAGGAGGTATATGGGAAACCTCTGTACCTTCCTCCCAATTTTGCTCTAAACCTAAAACTGCTCTTAAAAAAAAAAGTCTAAGATGATAGATGGATAGATAGGTAGGTAGACAGGTAGGTAGGTAGGTAGATCAACAGATTGATAGATCAATACATAGAAGTATTTTCTAACTACGAAATACGTATTTGGCCAATATAAAGGCAAACATACGGCAGGGAGTGCAATGCTGCCCAACTCACTAGAATTCTCCAATCCTAGCAGCTCTGCCCCTTTTCCTATCTCCTGGCAGTATGGATGGCTGGAAGCAAGCTAGAGGGAACATACTATCTGGCCCAAATTCTCTCACCTGGGAGTTTGAAAACCTCGATAAAACAAGGCCTCTATTTCCTGTCCTTCCCCATCTTGGTTGTTTATTTCTTCTACCAATCCTGTAAGCTGCCAATATTTTTCCAATAATCTGTCTTCCCCAAGTTTGAGGAATTATCAGAGATGTCTTCAGTCATAAGTTTTTTTTCAAGAACCATTTCCTCTTTAAATCCTTTTTTGGTTTTGTTCTACTCATGTCTGAATAAAGGATCCATGAGTGAGAGCCAGAGTATAAATAATGAAAACAGGCACTTCTTGTACAACTCCAGTGGCCATCATTCTTATTCTCTATTGTTTATTGTCTGTTGAATGAAGATTGCACACTCTCTGGGAAGAGCCCAGATAGGGATTCTGTTGGTGTTGGTACAATGCCTAGAACTGACAGTCACTGTGGAGTGCAGCTTTCACACACCTTCCCTTTTATGGATAGAGAACAGTCAGAAACATGCTGAAAAGGGACTCCTAGGAGTGTGGGGGAAGCTGTATGGAAAACATCAGGAAAGGGAAGCCTGGGGCATGCCAAAAGGAGGAAAAACCATGCCTTGCTCCAGCAGTTTGAATGAGGCACTTACCACTCCGGAATATGCCAGGACTCCATCTTTGACACAGTTTTGGTGCTTGAAAAAGACGTTTCACCCTGAGCAGGAACTCAGTGTATGAAACTGCATCAATAATTGAACGTAAAAAGGAGCAACTATATGAGAAGATGGATATGTTAATTTTTCAATTTGGTAATCATTTTACAATATATACACATATCAAAACATCGAGATGTATACCTTAAACATATACAATTTTTTGTGAATTATACCTTAATAAAGTAAAATAATAGTTATTATTACTGAACTATGCTACGGGTAGATCTACAGACTATCTGTGGGACTCCTAAAAGCAACAATGGTCTGATTCACCACCGCTTCCACTACCACCACCCTAAAAGATTTCAATGCTTAATCTCAACTTTTCAGATTTTACTGTCGATGTGGGAAACACAGATAAAAATTAGATGTCCTTATAATCTGCAGTCCACACTGACAAATACTTGAGGCAGGCAGAGTATAACTTCCTCCACGAAACTCCCAATGGTCTTAATACTAATGCCTTGCTAGAGGGAAAAACAATCTTAGCTTGACAATAGCCAGGCCTCCAGGATCCTGTGACTCTTCTTTAGCATATGAAAGCCCCTTTGGAACTTCCCCTGTCTTTACTTCCCCTAACCCCAAAGTATATAATCTTTTACTCCTCACAGTCCCTGGGCAACAACTCTTTCTGCCCTGTCCCAGTGCTTTAATAAAACTACCTTTTTGTACCAAATCCATCTTGAGAATTTCTTCTTGACTGTGGGCTCAGGACCCCAACACTACTCCAAAAACACATCATTGTCATCTAGGTGAACAAGATGTTGAGAAACAAGACTCTCCACAACCACACTGGGGTCTACCATTAGCTTCAAATGAAATCCCGTGACTGGCTGTTTCTCCTAGGCTTAAAAACATTCTGAACTCATATGTGGAATTTAAGAAACAAAACTGATGAACATAAGGAAAGGGAAGGGAAAATAAGACAAAAACAGAGAGGGAGGCAAACTATAAGAAACCCTTAACTAGAAAGAACAAGCAGGGATACTGGAGGGGAGGTGGGTAAGGGGATGGAGTAACTGGGGGATGGGCATGAAGGAGGGCACACGATGTAATGAGCACTGGGTGTTGTATGCAACTGATGAGTCACTAAATTCTACCCCCGAAACTACCAATACACTATATATTAACTAAACTGAATTTAAATACAATCTAAAAAAACCAAAGAGCATTCTGAACTAGTCAGTACTGAAACTGATCCGTCAATTCATAGACCAGTGCGTGAGCCTGGAGACCACATGGGAAACTAGGGAAGAGGGAGCAGGAAGCACACCTGTTTGCCTCAAGTCCCAAGGTAGTTGTTTCTTCCTTTCTTCACATGCTCACAGAATTTTATGGATGAAAGTAAAGATGAACTGAAGCAGGAGGGTATAAACCCCTCATCTCTGAATTTCCTCAGAACAGAGGTCATGATACAAAGCTGCAAGCCAGAGGTTTATGTGGTCCTGGAACACCTCTCCTTTGCCCCACAGCGGGATGGAACTGTGAAAACTCTGTCCTTCTAGTTCCTTCTTAACAGGAATCTCCTCAAATGCTGGGCTGATGGGGCATCAACTCCCTTCCTAGAGGTATGAGAGTACCCAACCTTCATCACGAAGCCAGAATAAAGATAACCTGCAGCACGTAGCTGTTACCTCCATGAAACACTCAAGGAATTCCTGAGGGAGAGACAAACTGCAGCCTCCCAAGGTTGTGATTTGAAGAAGTGTACTGCACTCTGCTCATCTGACTACATCAGGATAAACACAAAGTAGATATAAGCTGTAAAAAACAGTAACCCAATTAGCTGAGTCCTCTCTGGCCCCTAGAGAACTAGGTAGGCTTGCTTCAAACCTCCATTTTCATGTCCTGGACAAGCGCAAATCCTTCTCCAGGATAATTCTCAATTCCAGTGAGGGGTGGGGAGGGTATAAGGGACAACTACTGTATATGGATCACCTCTGTCTACCACCTATCGATTCCTTAGTTTGCTCATCACTTCACCACCCCAAATGTGCTCTCTCTTCTAAACGGCATCAACCCTTAGCAGAAATCAGCATCTGTCTAATTCCCTCACACAGCACATGCATATTCCCTCTCTGACTGCCTTGCTCTTGCACTCTAGCTCTCTCTCTCTCTCTCTCTCTCTCTCTCTCTCACTCACACACACCTTGATAGGAAATGAGCAAATCTGGCATATTTTCAGATTTGCCCAGATATGGAGGAGGAATTTTTAAAGACCTCCAAAACCTTCACCACCAGATTCATTTCCATAGGTGCCCTGATCTTTATCTGACCCCTCAGCCTCAGGCTATCTTATGCCACTTCTCTTCCTCCATCTCCACTCCTCACTTCCTCTTTCACAACAGCAAAAACATATTTCTTTGATTGCCTCATGTAAAGCAGTTTGGTGGTATCCTTTGCTACTCTGGCTCCTGGCTCCACGCTGTATTCAGGATCTCAACGACGACGAAAGCATTGAAATTCAGGGCCGTGGTTCTGATGTGCGGTCTCCAGAACAGCAGTATCAGCATCACCAGGGAACCCAGAAGGAACGAAAAGGCTCTAACCCCACTTCAAACTTCCTGCAGCAGAAACTCTGGAAGCGGACCCAGAAACCTGCTTTAACACATCTGACAGGTGACTGGTCCATACTAAAGTTTGAGCACCACTGCTTTAGGGAGTAATAGTTAAGGGACTGGTAGCAGAAGACCTGCCAACAGAAGTAGATGGAGAAAGAAAGTTTTCCACAGTAGAATATTACTTTCAAGGGCAGTGCTAACAAGTGGCTGGAAGGGAGGCTAGCTCAGCCACAACTACCACCACCACCGTCCCCATAATCCCTCGTTACTTTACTAATGTAACTTCAAGACAAATACCCTGTATCTCCCAAAGCCATTAAATTGCCACATTCCAAAAAGCACCTTTATAAAAAAATCTGAAGCCGCCAGGGTTGCTCTAGTGTTGCTATACCTATTACCCAGGCTGATGAGATGTAAGATTCAAAAACAGTGTATTTTTAATCAGAAAATAATGGGAAACCAAACAGAATATCTGACAATAAGCAATTATTTCTAGCTTTCTTTTATACTGTAAATCATAGATTCTCTTCTCTATTTCTTTTCTATAACTAAATTGGAGCACAGAGCAAGTAACATATTCAAAAGACATGCTGGTTTTGGCTTCAAATTCTTTTTTTTTTTTTTTAATTTTATTTTTATTATTTGCCCAAGGGGTACAGGCCTGTGAATCATCAGGCTTACATCTTTCACAGCATTCACCAAAGCACAAACCCTCCCCAATGTCCATAACCCATCCACCCTATCCCTACCCTCCCACCCCCCAGTAACCCTCAGTTTGTTTTATGAGATTAGAAGTCTCTTATGGTTTGTCTCCTTCCCCATCCCATCTTGTTTCATTATTTTTCCCTCCCTACCCCCCACAACCCCCCACCCTGCCCCTCAAGTTCCTCATATCAGAGAGATCATAATTCTAACAAATAAAGCATTACAGATACGGGCCACTGGATTATTATTTTGTGATGTACCCCAGCACAAAGGTTTTGGGATGCCTCCATGCAAGATCAAAGTCAATCATTGCAAACAAAACTCACAAAAGTTGCCATANGGGGGGGGGGGGGGGGGGACAAAAGGCAAAGGAGTGTGTGGGAGGGGAAGATGGAGAAACTTAGACGGTCCCATGCTCTAGATTCTCCTCTACCCCAATTAGGAAAAGCCAAACCAACCCACCTTCACAGTTTAGGCAATTCGGTGATCTGTCTCTTGGCCTGATTGCCTTATGCCCATAATATTGTTGTAACTATAAAAGCAAAGGTAGTCTGTAGGATTTTTCAATGATGTTAAAAATATTCTCCTACTTTCTCATATATTTTATATGCCTTCCCACATATTGATATTTGGATTAGTTACACATTGTTGCCTTAAAAATTACTGCAAAATTTAGTGGCATAAGAAAATATGCATTTATCATCTCACATTGTTTCTGGGTTCAGAAACCTGGGAGCTAGGCAACTGGGGCTCAGGTTCCCTCATGAGATTACAGTCAAGATGGCAGCCAAAGCCATACTGAAAAGCTTTACTGAGGCTGGAAGTCTCACTTTCAAGGTAACTTACTCACATGGCTTTTTGTAGAACTTCAGCTCCGCACCACCTGGGCATCTCCACGTGGTTGCTCACAGGAAGTCAGCTAACGTCTCCCAGAGTCAGTATTCTGAGAGAGGGCTGTGGTGGGGATTGGGGGGGGGGAGGTCTTTAAGACCTGGTCTCTGAAGTTGCATACCATTACTCCCACTTTATTCTTTTTGATAGAAGTGGGTCACTAAGTTGAGCCCACACTCAGGAGGATGGAAATTAGGCTCTACCTCTTGAAGGGAGGAATACTGAGCAATCTATGAACATATTTAAAATGACTACAGTATTTTTATTTATTTATTAGCGTTTTTCTCCATAGATATTTCACACTCCTTCAAAATTTTTCAACCATAATCGCTAGCAGTGGTTACACAAATCTACACACGTATGAAAATGGTATAAACCATTCATATGTGTTGTAAAATGTCAACTTTGTGGGTTTGATATCATGCTTATGTTTAAGTAAAATGTACACATGACCACTTTGCACTATCTCAGCAACTTCTCAAATCTGTAATTATTATACATAACATTCTTGAAATGACAAAACTTTAGATAAAGAACAAATAAGTGGCTGCCAGAGATTAGAGATGGGAGAAGAGGTGGGAGGGAGGTGAGCATGGTTAGAAAAACACAACATGACAGATCCTTGTGGGGATCTGTTTTTCATCTTAACAGCTGTGCAGCAGTAGATACACAAAACTACACATGTGAAAATATTGCATAGAACTAAATACACATACATATACAACTGAGTATAACTAAGGAAATATGAATAAAATTGATATACGTTACCAATGTCCATATGTTACTTGTGATATTGTACTATTGCCAAGATATGACCAGTGGGGAATCTAGGTAAAGTATATTAGATAACAGGATCTCTCTATAATATTTCTACAACTGCATGTGAGTCTGCAATTATCTTAAAATAGAAAAGTTTCATTAAGTAATTATATCATCATAAACCTATCTTCATAACCAAATGCAAAGTCTGCAAAGATATTCCTACTGAACACCTAACTAATATAATATTACCATCCCTGCAGCACGTTCTGCATTCACAATCATGTTCACTGGAAGGTTTTCACAAAGATGCAAATGTGGAGTATTAGACTCGTTTTTAGTGGAAAATGTGATTATAATCCTGAAGGAACACCTGATTACTAAAGATTTAGAGCTTCCCAATTAATGAAAAGTATTGCTCTAGCCTGAATTCCTGCTAGGATGTGCAAGATAAGCAAAAGGCTGCCTGCTGGTAGAAAGTTAAATATATTACCTTTTAAGGAACTAACAACCACAATAAAGGAGTTACCAGACCTAAGTTTTTTTTTTTATATTTCAGTTATTAGCCTGATTGTAATTATTTGCCCTCACAACTTAATATTTATAAGTAAGGATAAAACAAATTAAGTTCATTTTTGTTAAAGTTTAGATAATTCAGATTTAACAAAAGTTTAGCTTTTTTTAACTTTAACAAAAGTTAACTTGTTGATATTTCTTACCCAGAGGACTATTCACACTTTTAAGAAATGCTTATTTTTGCAAGATGTTTTGCATGTAAAAAACATTAAAAAGAAAGAAATTAAATATGGAAAGGGGCTATTTCAGGTGATATGATTCATAATAATCTTATTTTTTTCTATTATCAAAATGTCTTATTTTCCAAGTTTGCTACACCAAGCATGTATTATTTTTAAATTAGAAAATAAATTCTTGGAAACATTGATATACTTCATTTTGTTTCACAATAGTCATATAAAAATAAAATGCTCAGCAACAGATTGAAAGGAAATATATCCAAATGCTAATAGTGATTCTTTTCTGTTGAGCTACTGGTGATACCGTTTTCTATTTTTCCAATTTTTCACATTTTGTATAATGAGCATTTATTAACTTTGTAACAAAGAAATAATGTATAACATATTTATAGTACCCTCCCTCCCCAATGTGTTATTCTTCTCAAATACCAGATTAGCAGTAGTTTATTAAATCTTGGCTCTAGCTGCCAACAGAAGAGTTTGCCAGTAGACAGAGGTTTACACTGATATTAGTCACCCAGCAAAGAGAAAGAAGCAAATAACCAAACCATAAAGAACTTCAGCAATAACAAAAAAAATCAAGTCATACTCTAAAAACTAGCATACACTAGTTTACAAGTGACAATACATGATTTTCTACAGTTATTTATAACATAAGTATTTCCTCTTACCTTCTTACAATACCAGTATAAGCAGCTCTAAGCAAAGACAGAGAATGACCCAGAGTCCGTTAGAGAGAACGATGGCTTATTTAAAAATAAGGGTTATCACAGACATAGAATCAGACAGACTATTCACTTTTCTGACAGTGCAATTCATGTACCAAACTACAAGATTTCTAATCCCCAAAATAGTTTTGAAAACCTCACATGAGCTCCCTGATGCCGGAAACCCAAACCCAAAATGCAAAACACCATACTTAAGAAGGAAATGTAATGATCAGAGAAAAACAATTGTTGAATTAGTAGTAAGTGGAGACAGAAAAACTTGCAACAGTTTCTTTGGTTTCAAAAGAGTAATACTGGCTGTTGGTTTACAAACTGGGCCCCACAGGGCGAGAAGAAATCAAACACACAGGCCACTAGACTGGTAGGTGGCAGGTTTAATAATCAAGGGAACTATAACATGAAGGGTTTGTCTAGGATGGCAGCAAAATGAGTAGCTCTCTAAACCTGCCCACCAGAATCTTAAAAGTTTATAGAGGGGCCTTAACTGGATTCAGTCAGGTATTCAATCCAAATGGTCTCAACAACAGCTTGTTATCTCAAGGCCATGTCCTTCGAACAGCTCCTAGTATGGGAATGGCCAGCAGCACATGTATTTCAGGGACAGGGAAGGTGGTGAGGAGCCCCCAGTTGCCCAAGTCTAAGTGTAGAGTCAACCAGGGGTCAAATCCTCTTGATGACCTCCTCCAATACTGGCTGAACTAAAACTTAGTCATACTTTGTATATTCTTATCTTGATTTTTCTCAGTCATAATAGACCTCGATGAATATAAAATAAATTAATTTAATTAATTTATTTATTTGAGAGAGAGAGGGAAAACACAAAGAGACAGAAGAAAAAGCAGGCCCCCAGCTGAGCAGGGAGCCAGATATAGGGAGGGCTCAATCTCAGGACCCGGAGATCATGACCTGAACTGAAGGCAGGCGCTTAACCGACTGAGTCACCCAGGCGCCCCAGTTTTAAATAAGATTAATTGAAGTAAGAAGTACTAATTTATCATTTATTGATTGCTTCCTGCCTTAGTCTGGGTTTCCCAGAAAGCAAAACCTAAGGGAAAAGCTGATATGCTACTCCTTTATTTGGGAGTACAATCTCCAAGAAGCCTAAGTAAAGGAAAGGGGAAATGAGTCAAAGGAGAGAAAACAAATGTAAATAGTTTATACAACCTCTTGGATGGTTCTGTCTTCTATAACCATCTTCCAGTAGGCTGTATGAACCACCAACTCAGAACAATCCATTCAAGGGGAGAAAGGAAGACAAATTTATCCACTAGTTAACATCGCTCATTGACACTGACAATTGACACCCCTGGACGCCCAGGTTGCACATGCATAGGGACCAAGTGTCTCCTGCAGGGTCTCACACTTCAGTAGCAACAAGGACATCACAGAGTAAGAGGTGAAAAGTACACAGCACAGGCATAAAGCAAAGCACTGACATATTTTTCTCTTGTGAAATCAATGGTTGCAACAGCTCAGTGCAACAAGTGTCCAAATACTCTAGAAAGAGGTAAATCCAAAAACATCTGAGTTGTCACATAAAAGGTATCTGATACAGCCCACCCCATGCATTGCTCAATCCACTAACAACATACATCGCCTATATAATAATTCAGGTTTCTCTTGTTAAAACAAAATGCCTTCATTTGTTCCCTAGTGAAAGATATAAGCCTAATTAGTCAGGGTCCTTTTCAAAGTAGTGACCACTTTGGAAATGAATTAAAATAAAAACACAACATATCAAAATGCATAGGATCCAGCAAAGATAGCACTTAGAGGAACATTTACAGCACTAACTACCCATATTAGAAAAGAAGATCGCTAATTAGTACACTCAGTTTTTACCTGAAGAAACTAGAGGAAGAAAACAAATTCAATCTAAAATAAACATCAAAAAGAAAAAAAATTAGGGGCACCTGGCTGGCTCAGTCAGTAGAGCATGCAACTCCTGATCTTGGAGTTGTAAGTTCATGTCCCACAGTGGCAGAGAGCTTACTCTGAAGAAAAAAAAAAAAAAAAAAATAATAATAATAATAATAATAAATTCTTTTAAAAAAAAAAAACTAAAGAGAGCAACATAAATCAACGAAACAGAAAAATAATAGAGAAAAATTTAAAAACCAAAACCTGGATTTGTGAGATCAATAAAATTGATCAACTACTAGCCATACAGAAAAGGAAATAAATGAAAAAAACACAAATTATTAGTATCAGAAATCAGAGTGGTGACACAACTACAAAGGTTACATATATTAAAATGATAAAAGAATATTTTAAACAAATTTTGCCATTAAACTTAAAACTCAGATGAAATGGATAATGTTCATTCAAGAAATAATAGATAATCAGAATATTTATTAAATTTGTAGTAACAAACATTCGCACATTTGCACAGTGAAAACTTGTGGCAGAGATGACCTCACTGCTAAATTCCATGAACACTTAATTCTTCACAAACTTTTCCAAGAAATAGTGAATAAGGAAGATGTCCAAACTCAGTCCATAAAGTCAGCCTTAACCAGATACCAAAATCAAAGTTATTACAAGAAAGGAAATTTAGAAACCAATATTTTATTGGACATGGATGCAAAAATTCTTTTAAAATTTTTACAAATGAATTCCAACAATACATGAAAATGATAATACATTGTGATTAAGTGGAGTTTACCTCAGAAAGACAAGGTTGATTCAGCAATCAAAAATCACTCAGTGTAATGGAAGGAAAACTTCCAAATCTTTCTGTGAGGCCAGCATTACCTTAATCCCAAAATGAGACAAAGACCCCACCAAAAGGGAGAATTACAGACCAGTATCCCTGATAACATGGATGCAAAAATTCTCACCCCAAGATAGTAGCCAATAGGATCCAACAGTACATTTAAGGATTATTCACCATGACCAAGTGGGATTTATTCCTGGGCTGTGAGGGTGGTTCAGCATCTGCAAATCAATCAACATGATACCCTTCGCTAATAAAAGAAAGGACAAGAACCATATGACCCACTCAAAAGATGCAGAAAAAGCATTAGATGAAGTATAGCATCCTTTCTTGATTAAAACTCTTCCTAGTGTAGGGATAGAGGGGACATACCTCAATATCATAAAAACCATCTATGAAATGCCCACTGTGAATATCATCCTCAATGGAGAAAAACACTGAGAACTTACCCCTGCCCTGAGGTCAGGAACACAACAGGGATCTCCACTCTCAATACCGTCGTTCAACATAGTACTAGGAGTCCTAGCTTCAGCAATCAGACAACCAAAAGAAATAAAAGGCATCTGAATCAGCAAAGAAAAAGTCAAACTCTTACTTTTCACAGATGACATGATACTTTATGTGAAAAACCCAAAGACTCCACCCCAAAATTGCTAGAAGTCATACAGGAATTCAGTAAAGTGGCAGGATATAAAATCAATGCACAGAAATCAGTTGCATTTCTATACACCAACAATGAGACAGAAGAAAGAAATTAAAGAGTCGATCCCATTTGCAATTGCACCAGAAACCTAAGATACGTAGGAATAGATCTAACCGAAGAGAAAAAGGATCTGTACTCTAAAAACTATAGAACACTCGTGAAAAAAATTGAGGAAGACATAAAGAAATGGAAAAACATTCCATGGTCATGGGTGGGAAGAACAAATATTATTAAAATGTCTATGCTACCCAGAGAAATCTATACATTCAATGCAATCCTTATCAAAATACCATAAACTTTTTTCAGAGCTGGAACAAATAATCCTAAAATTTGTATGGAACCAGAAAAGACCACGCATAGACAGAATAATGATGAAAAATAAAACGAAAGCTGGTGGCATCACAATGCCAGACTTCAAGCTCTATTACAAAGCTGTAATCATCAAGACAGTATGCTACTGGCACAAAAACAGACACATAGATCAATGGAACAGAATAGAGAACCCAGATATAGAGCCTTAACTATATGGTCAAGTGATCTTCGACGAAGCAGAAAAGAATATCCTATGGAAAAAAGATAGTCTCTTCAACAAATGGCATTGGGAAAATTGGACAGCGATATGTAGAAGAATGAAACTGGACCTTTTCCTTACACCATACACAAAAGTAGACTCAAAATAGGTGAAATATCTAAATGTGAGACAGGAATCCATCAGAATTCTAGAGGAGAACACAGGCAGCAATCTCTGTGACACTGGCCACAGCAACTTCTTTCCAGACACATTGCCAAAAGCAAGGGAAGGAAGCAAGGACAAAAATGAACTACTGGGACTTCTTCAAGATAAAAAGCTTTTGCACAGCAAAGGAAACAGTCAAAAATCCAAAAGACGACTGACAGAATGAGAGAAGATTATTGCAAATATCTTATCAGATAAAGGGCTAGTATTCAACATCTATAAAAAGAACTTATCATACTCAAGACCAAAAAACTAAAAAATCCAGTTGAGAAATAAACAGATACTTCTCCAAAGAAGACATACAAATGGCCAACAGACACATAAAAAAATGCTCAACATCACTTGGCATCAGGGATATACAAATCAAACCCACAATGAGATACCACCTGACACAGGTCAGAATGGCTAAAATTAACAAGTCAGGAAACAACAAATGTTGGTGAAGATGCAGAGAAAGCAGAACCCTCTTACCCCATGGTGGGAATGCAAGCTGGTGCAGCCACTCTGGAAAACAGTATGGAGGTTCCTCAAGAAGATAAAAATAGAGCTATTCTACAAGTCAGCAATTACACTAGTAGGTATTTACCCCAAAGATATAAATGCAGTCATCCAAAGGGGCACACACACCCCAATGTTTATAGCAGCAATGTCCACAATAGCCAAACTATGGAAAGAGCCCAGATGTCCATCAACAGACGAATGAATAAAGAAGATGTGGTATGTATGTGTGTGTGTGTGTGTACACACACACACACACACACACACACATACATACACGCAAACAATGGAACACTACTCAGCCATCAGAAAATGAAATCTTGCCATTTGCAAGGATGTGGATGGAACTAGAGGGTATTATGCTAAGCAAAATAAGTCAATCGGAGAAAGACAATTATTATAAGATCTCATTCATATATGGAATTTAAGAAACAAAACAGGATCATAGCGGTAGGGAAAAATAAAACAAGATGAAATCAGAGAGGGAGACAAACATAGAAGACTCTTAACATAGGAAACAAACTGAGGGTTGGTGGAGGGGAAGGGGATAAGGTAACAGGGTGATGGACATTAAGGGGGGCACTTGATGTAATGAGCACTGGATATTATATTAAGACTGATGAGTCACTGACCTCTACACCTGAAACTAATAATATAGTATATGTTAATTAACTGAATTTAAATTAGAAAAAATTTTAAAAAGGACAAAAATAAGTCAATATAATTCACCACAATAACAGACTAAAAAAAAAAATCATGTGATCATCTCAATAGATACAGAAAAAGCACTTGACAAAAATCTAACCTCCATCACTAATTTTTTTAATCCCTCAGGAAACTAAGATTAGAAATAATTCAACCTGCTGAAGGGCCTCCACAAAAAAAACCTACAGGTAATATCATCTTGAATGTTGTTCAGGTAAAGTAGGTAACAACGCAAGAATGTCCATCCCCATTACTTCTAATCACCATATTGGAGCTTCCAGTCAGTGCAAAAAAGGCAAGAAAAAGAAATTTAAATTTAAATAATGTGAAAGGAAAAACTAAAATGTTATTCATAATCAATATAACCATTTCTGTAGAAAATCCTACAAAGCTACCAAAAAAGTATAGAACTATTAAGTAAATGTAGTAAGGTTACAGGATATGGAGTCAATATACAAAAATCAGCTATATTTCTAAGTAATAGCAACA
Organism: Ailurus styani; assembly: GCA_002007465.1. Classification (NCBI taxonomy): domain Eukaryota; kingdom Metazoa; phylum Chordata; class Mammalia; order Carnivora; family Ailuridae; genus Ailurus; species Ailurus styani. The sequence goes on along the minus strand of LNAC01000019.1, from coordinate 2,408,645 downwards.
ACCAATTACAACTGATATTAGACTATAAATCAATTACAATAACATCAAACTATAAAATATGTAGGGATAAATTAGAAAACAGGTATATGAGTTATACACTAAAAACTATAATAAAGTACAGGGAGAAATTAAAAATACTTATGTAAATGGAGAAATATACCATATTTGTGGACTGGAAGACTCAGTATTCTAAGACATCAATTCTCACCAAATTGATCTATAGCTTCAATGCAATCCTAATCAAAACCCAAGTGACCTTTTATGTAGAAATTGACAAGTTTATTTTTATATTTATATGGAAAATCGTACCTAAAATAGTCTAAAAATACTTGTAAAAAATACAAGTCTGGAATATTTCCATATCACTACTTGATTTCAAGACTTATATTAGTAGTCAAGACAGTGTGGTATTATAAAAAGAAATCAATGGAATGGAATAAAATTCAGAAATATCCCTACACATACATGTTCAATTCATTTTCAATAAAGGTATGAAGAAAATACAGTGAGGAAAGGAAAATTAGTTCAATAACTAGTGCTGGAATTACTGGGCAGCCATATGTAAAAAACAATTAGCCTTGACTCACTTCACACCATTTACAAAAATTAACTCAAAACAGATCAAAGATTAAGAGCTAAAACTACAGAACTTCTCAAAGAAAATATAGGGAAAGATCTTCATGGCTTTGAGTTTGTCAAAGATTTCTTAAGATGATACAAAAAGCACAAAAAAAAGCAAAAAATTCAGTAAATATGAGTCCATCAAAATTTAAATCTTTGTTCTTTTAAAGATCAGTTATGAAAATTAAAAGGCTAGTCACAGTCTAGGAGAAATATTTGCTAAATGTGTATTTTATCATGGCATTATATTTAGAATATATAAAGTACTCTTAAAACTCAGTAATAAAAATGGGGCGGGCACCTGGATGGTTTAGTCAGTTGAGCATCTGACTCTTGATTTCAGCTCAGGTCATAGTCCCAGGGTGGTGGAATGGAGCCCTGCATCAGGCTCTGCACTCAGCAGGGAGTCTCCTTCTCTTTCCCTTTCCCTCTCCTTCTGATCCTCTTCCTCAAGCACTCTCTCTCTCCCAAATAAGTAAATAAATTAAAAAAAAACCCTCAATAATAAAAAATATTCATATGATTTAAACAAACACTTCACCAAAAAGGATATACAGATCTCTTATGAAGACCCTGAAAAAATGCTAAAGATCATTTGTTGTTAAAAATATATAAATTAAAACCAAATGAAAAATCATTATAAACCCATTAGAATGACTAAAACTAAAAAAAGACTGACCATATCAAGTCCCAGCAAGGATGCTACTCATACATAGCTGATTGAATGTAAAATGATGTAACTATTTTGGGGGAAAAAATTTTTGATTTTCTAAAAGTTAAAGCTACATCTACCACACCACCCAACCCTTCCACTTCTTATCTACCCAAGTGAAACAAAAGCATTGTCTATGCAAAGATGTATATACAAATGTTTACAGCAGCTTGAGTTGTAATAGCCAGATTTGGAAAAGAACCCAAAAGTCCATCAACAGATAAGTGAATACACAAATTTTGCTAGAGCCGTACAATGGGAATACTGCTTAGCAATAAAAACAGACTACTGATACTCACAAAAGTATGGATGAACCTGAAAATAATTATGCCAAGTGAAAGAAGCACACCAAGAAAATATCCCATACAATTCTTGAAAATGCAAACTAATCTATAGTAACGAAAGATCCATAGTTACCTGTGGATGGAGGCTGGAGGCAAGAGAAAAATCACAAAGGGCACAAGGATATTGATATGAAGCTTAACACTGTGTTAATTCTGTTATGGAAAATATTTCTAGATCTGGTCCAGCAGTGGTCCTTGAAGTCCATAAAGACAGCCCACTATAGGTCTCTTATAAGTATTTCCTGAATGACCATTGTTTTACTTTTGTTGCTTAATATATTTAAAAAAATACCAGTCCTCTCAGGAAAGCAGTGTGGTTTAGGAAATCTTTATCCCAATTAAATGGTATATTAACTGGAGAAGTCTGGGAACCACTGAAAATGTAAGTTTGTTCTTTTGGAATGAGGGGAGAAATGAGGGTAAAGTCCATGCTGTGAAACCTTTGATCCTCTTTGATCACCTTGGACCAACTTCAGAGAAGCCCTCTCTGTAGTAATAGCAGGATTAATTATGAGTGAATAGCAACATAAATTATGCCATATTTACATAGCTTTAACATCTATGTTTTTATAAGCTGCAACTGGAAGACCACTGGACTAAGAGCTAGAAAACTTTTGTTGTCATGGAGGTTCAACACTGGGCAGCCTTAGCAAATCACTTGTTCACTCAAATATAGACTGTGTACCTATTTATTATGTATCAAGCTCTTTTCGAGGCTCTACAGATAATAAAAGGAAGGTACTATCCCTGCCCTCAAAAAGTTCAGAGTCTAATGAAGAATTGTAAGTTTAATGGAAAAAATAATATTCCAATGTAAAAGTCTATCTGAGTCTCCAGATCTCAATTTCCTCAGTGGAAAATGCAGTCTAGAGTTTTTATAAGATCCTTCCAGTTCTATGAAAACTTGGCACCTACAAAACAAACAAGACAACAGAAGAAGGCAGAAGTCCCATCTCTCATGCCTTTCTGGGCCTAACTAGATCAGAGTAGGCTGATGCTGGAACACTGACCGCCTTCCAGCTAATCCAGCCTCAATGCATAGATCTCAGGAGGCAGAGCTATCAAACTACTACGTAGATTTTATGCCAGATAGAGTTCAAGGTCATTATAGTCAAGGTCAGCTTTCTAACCTTAACATGGCTTTCTCTGTGCATTGTTATCCAGCATTCCTCATAGCAAGGGTTAGAAGGGATGGCCTTCAAGATTCCTTCTAGTTCTAAAGGTTCTAGAAAACCTTGGTTATGAGCATATTTATTTAGTCTTACAGGAAGGAAAAGTATGGCCTCTGCTCAAACCTTTGGGGGAGCTGGCATATAAGAAGCCACATTTTAATACTAGTGAAAGTGCTATAATCACTGCTTGCTCAGAGTGCTTTGGGTATATGCAGAAAGGGGCACCAAGGGCAGGATATGAGAGAAAGACAGGGCAAGCTTACAGGAACAGGCAACACAAGAAGGAATAAGCATTCTATATAAAACCAAGAGTCTCAAATTGTTCAAGTTGCAACATCTTTCTTATTTATTTATTTACCTACCTATCTATCTATCTGATAGAGAGAGATCCTAAGTAGGCAGAGAGGCAGGCAGAGAGAGAGGAGGAAGCAGGCTCCCCGCTGAGCAGAGAGCCCAATGTGGGGCTCGATCCCAGGACCCTGAGATCATGACCGGAGCCGAAGGCAGAGTCTTAACCCACTGAGCTACCCAGGCGCCCCGAAACATCTTTCTGTGATCAGTTTAGCCATTTCCATGAATTCCAAAACTTTTGTTCATAATAAGATTCTCAGGTATAACTAAGTATTATATTAATTAGGCACAACACCTGGAGAGAATTTGTACCTCCTGTGGGAGAGATGATGACGGAGTTTCAACCTTGCATGCTCTTCTTGGCAATAAAAAGAGAACGATAATCTCTGGAACTGTGAATCTCAAACTTAAGCCTGAATAAGAATCCCCTGGAAGTCATATCAAAACCCAGATTCCTGGGACCTAGATTCTTGGGACCCTGCCCTAAGAGATTCTGATCCTAGGATGGGGCTGAAGAATTTACATTTTTAGTAAAACCTCAAATTATGTTAATGGTGCTGGTCAATTGTAAGTTTGGACCACACCTGGAGTAGTATTGATTCAGAGCAACAGTTCTCAAACATTAGCCTGTTTCAAAATCGCCTGGACAGCTTGTTAAAACACAGGTTGCACCTGAGCCCTACTCCTAGAGTTTCTGATTTAGTAGGTCTTGGGATAGGGGCTGAGAATATCCATATCTAACAAGTTCCCAGGTGATGCTCATGCTGCCTGTCCTGGGGCCACTCTCTAAATAGCACTGCTTACAGGAACTTCCTGCATGACAGTATTTTGGTCAACAATTGTCCTGCCTCCCAGAGATCTTTACGAAAGATGTTACCAGGGCAGTAAATAGCAGATGTAGCCTAGAGTCAAATGGAAGGTAGAGAATATCAACAGGAAAGAAGAGATGATGGGTAGAGACCAAGTAGAAGGAGAAAGAAAACCGTTTAAGCACACACCAACAAAGTGGTGAAATAGAAAGGTTTTTTTTAATCACACAGACCTAAGTTCAAATCCCATACATGGAGCTATCTGGTGTAAAAAACATATTCTAAATATTTTCTCATCTGCAAATGGGAATAATGATTTTTTAAATAGGATTCTTGTGTGTGTTCCATGTAGAGAATATATTTAAATACCGAATACATAAGTAAATCAATAAAATAATAGGGTAGCTCTTTGTACATAAGTTCATGAATTTTAGACTATAGATGGAAAAATTTGGATTGTCCTTCCAAATTTGCTGTGTATTTTTCCTCGTAAGCTTTACGGGATTTCAGTCAAGTGTTCACATATTCCAAAAAGGTTTGCTTTCTTCTCAGTAGAGATTAGAGTTAGATGGCTTCACATTCTCCTCCTCCGTTAAACTAGTTGAAGATTAAAAAAAAAAAGATCTCCACTAAGAGCTTGAATAAATCAAAGTACATTTAAAGTATATTATCATTCCTGAAGCTGAAGAAAATAGTGCCTGGCAGATTTGGTCCAATCTAGCTTCACAAGGAGACATCGAACAGAATTTGAGACTGGCATGAAATCCATTGGTGATTTCAAGCAACAGGTTAGGCTGAACATCCCCACTCACCACCAGGCCCTCTGCATTCACCTCCCCTCTCCCACCCCAAGGAAAATTAGCTTAGTGCATTGGGAAAAAGGCATTCCCAATGATTTACATGTTAATAGCACTCTTCAGGGTCCAGCATGGAGGGAAGGGAGCAAATACAAATCTCATCCTCACTCCAGCCCTCTGGTCTCCCCAGCATATGGCATATTAAAACCCAAGTTGGGGGGCGCCTGGGTGGCTCAGTGGGTTAAAGCCGCTGCCTTCAGCTCAGGTCATGATCCCAGAGTCCTGGGATCGAGGCCCACATCAGGCTCTCTGCTCAGCAGGGAGCCTGCTTCCTCCTCTCTCCTCTCTCTCTGCCTGCCTCTCTGCCTACTTGTAATCTCTCTCTCTGTGTCAAATGAACAAATTTAAAAAAATCTTTAAAAAAAAAAAAAAACCCAAGTTGAAATGATTTAGGTTTCTGCCTATTCACTCCAAGCAAGGTTCACATCACACATTAATAATGTTTCCCTTCTGTGGACATGGCATTCATTTTCTTGGGCCAGGATTTATTTTGATATTCCCAAAGTTCGCAATTCCGTGTGTTTTCCAACTATCGTCCACCTTCCTGAAATACTGCTAATTTGACCCAGGAGTCCATTCCTGTCAGCGTCAAATGAGATTTTATGATATATTTGTACTGCTGTCACACTAGCACAGCAAGGAAGTAAAGTAAGTTCCCTGCTGGTGTTGCCTTTCCCATCCTCCACCATCTCAACCAGTATCATACCTGCTTCTAAGTTGTTACTATACCCTCTAAGGCAAAGACAAGATCACAAACCAACTTTATATTCTATAACAAAAGTATACCACATCTTTTATAAAATATCAAGTTAAACCAAAATATTTATAATTAAAGTGATCATACAATTTATTATCCAAATGGGGACACTTTTGTCTGGCATAAATATTAAACTAAATGGGATATGGAACATGAAGCCTAAACCAGAACTATCATGGGTCTATTACTGTTCTACTTCTACAGAAAAACAGCAGTTCTTGACCTACTCCAAAACCTGATCTCATTCTCTACCATCACTGTCAACTCTTTTAACTATTTCTCCTGGAAAATGTCTCCATTTTCCTAAGTAATATAATTCTATGACTAGTTCTTGATTAAGCGATTTTATACTATACTATTGCTTTCCTATCGTGATAGAATAGACTGAGTGCTCTTATACCATTGATCCCCCTTCCCCCTCCTCCTAATATAATTATTTTACTATTTTTAGTTAAATGAATAATTAATGTTTACAAAATTAATTATGTAAATATTATTTACTGTCAAATAATATAAAAGCATTTTATATTGTTGTATTCACTGTTTCTTGAAAACTAGGTCTTCCTGTTCTTCATTTATTTCTTCATTGTGATGAGATGCATTCACCAGACACTTTCAAAGAATGCATGACTGCATGAATACTCACATATGTGAAAATGTCTTTATTCAGCTAACATTCTACTGATCATATAACCAGATATGGAATTATAAGTAGGAAATCACTTTTGGTCAAAAAGTGTACTCTGATGTTTCTGCCATTATAGGTGAGGTGATTTTATTTTTCCTCTCTGGAAAGTTTTAGAATCTTCATCTGTATCCCTGGCCCACCATTAAGTGCTCTTAATGAACTTAATTAAGTGCACTTAATGCACGGAGTGAATCTTTTTCAGTCATTCTACCGGAAACTTCCACGACCCATATCAGTCTGTTTTTAGAAGTATTATTCTATTACTTTGTGATGATTTTCTACTTTCATTTTAGTTGTTCTTTATTTGTGGAACTACTTTCATTTCAATTTTGGACATTAGAAATATACTCTGGTCTTTCATTGTTTTTCTAAATAACCTCTTTTCCTCCTTTTTTCACTCTCTGGGAGGGTACTTTTACTATACCTTCCAATCATTTCCTTACTTCTTTATTTCAGCAATTACATATCAAACTTGCAAAACCTCTTTTTCTAATTTCTCCTTCTTCATAGCTTCCTCTTACTGTTTTCTGAGTACAATAATCCTTGTCTATTTCTGAATATGCAGAGTGGAATGCCAAGTTGGTGAGGTTATGTGGAGAGATTGCACAGAGATAGATAGGTGTCTGAGGAGCCTAAATGTTGTAGCCCCTCACCAACTTGGCAGTTTCAGGAAAGCCAGACATCCCACGTGTCCCAAAGCGTGTGAACTGAGAGAAAGAGAGAGAGAGAGAATTCTCCAGGTAAAAGCTATAAAGCTGTATCCCTCTTATTGTCTAGCCCCAGTAGTTACAAAGCATTGCTTTAGCCATATTGGTTGCAGAAACCACACTGGTTCTCAGATTCAAGGGGAAGGTGCAGAGACTGCACATGTCAACATCTCCATGGCAGAATGCTCAGGATATATGTATTGCCCACCTTACAGGTGGATAAGTGTGTACACACACACACACACACACACACACACACAGTTATGTTACATTTGGAAAATACATGCCTCAATTTACCATTTATTTTTGAAGCCTTTTAATATCTCCAAAAAAAAAGTGATTTCTGATCCCCTTTTGGGGGGCTGGGGAGGGTAGACTCTTCCTGCAGGTGTTCCACAAGCAGGGAAGAGCAGGGAGAAGCTGGTGTTTGCATCTTCAGCCTCTGAAGTTCAACTCTCCACAAAAAGAACACTCTGGTCTTCAGTTTGAGTGCTAAATGCCTGCCTATTATTTTGAACAATGAATACTGACTTTCAAACAATCTTTGTATTTTCAGTACTGCCTTCTTTCAGAACCTTAACCTGCAATGGCTCTTCCAGGAACATCAACACTTTTCTCATTAACACTCCCCTTTGCATACTATAGCTTTCTATCTGTTTGAGTCTATATCATTTTTACTTCTTTACTACAACTCAACTGGTCTCAGGAGGAAGAGGTGATAAACATTTAGAGTCAATCAGTCACCTTTAACCACATCCCAAGGCCCCAATGGGAAGGTCTTTAATGCAGATATAAAGGTCTCTGGCCTTGTTTTGAAGACCAAAGCTTCAGACTTCAAAAGGAAGATAGTAGTAGTGGGGAAAAATGTTAGCTTTCTTGCTAAGATCTCCCCTCCAGGTCCCTATATGTCACCTATAAACAGCATGGCACAGTGATTACCAGAGTGCCTCTTGGAAGCTGGATGACCTGTCCCCAGGTCTCCACTCTGTTCTACTAGTTTTGCCGGCAAATGATTTATGATTTCAGCACCTATAAAAGGCAGCTGATACCACCTACCTCACTGAGCCATTTTACAATGCATCTAATGTATTTAGAACAATTCCTGGCAAACAGTGAGCACAGTAAATTTCAGCTGTCATTATCTAGCAACAATCCTGACTCATTCACACTTCTTTTCATTCTTCTTTCGAACTGCACTCTTGGAAAATTTCCATTTATGTTTTCACCAAAAATTCTTGTCTTTTCTCTTCAGTCTATAAGCTCATGAATCCTTAACTATCTTCAGTCTACTGCAGCATTCACAATAAATTTGGCATCATTTCTTTATGTAGCTTGAACACCATTTAGAGCACAAGAGAGAATAAGCTCAAAAGCAGTTTCATAACTGACCCGATTTACTCATTTAAAATAAATTCTTGTTTTTGACTTCCTGAAACATCTACTATAAAATGTATTTCAGTGTGAAAGAAGGAAAAAAAGAAAGAGAGAGAGAGAGAGAGAGAGAGAGAAAGAACGAAACGAATGAACCTGGTAATTGCTCCCCAGCTTTCACTCATTTCCATCCTCTGTGTACGTGGGAATACTTATGAACACTTTTTTGAAATTTTCTAGCCATACATATTGAATATTAATCTAGGACAATGTCTTGGATTTGTCTTTGTGGTCAGTTAATATTTGTTATATATGAAAGAGAAACCTACTGTGGAGAGTTTTAGGATACATCAGTTACAAAGCTTAGATCTCTGGGGACTACAAAATCAAAAAGAAAGAGGCAACCAAGGCTAACACAGGAATCCTGATTTACAGTCTTCACTCCACCAATGGAAATGTTTGCAGCTGCAGAAAAATCTATGTACATTGCTTAGATATTTGCGGTTTGACCCTAATTCATCCATTCATCCAGCAGTCTGATTTTTTAGAGTCATATTTGCAGAGTATACTTTTTTTAATCTGCTAAATGGATTTTTCTTTTATCACTCAACAAAGGTGAGAACCAACTTCTGTAAATATTTGGATCGTCTGGTAGATTACTTAAAGGTGCATTAAAATTTGAGGATATGCATTTAGTGTGCCATTTATTACACTATACTTAATTACACACAGTCTTACTGCTGTGATTACATTTTCATAGGGTAAATAGGAAAAATACACAAAAAGAACTAGAAAAACGATTTCCTCATAAAATAGTTCTTTATCATGTTTACTATTCTACCCAGAATGTTTATAAAATATGTGAAATCCACAGTTAATCACTAAAAACAAAAAATTTGACATTTCTTACATCGTTTTTATATATGGCAATGCTCCAAACCAAGAGATTTTACACTGAAATCAAAATATAGGTAGAACAAACGCTTCACAATCCTATCTCTGTTTTTCAAAGTCATTTATAATTGCTTGCCCACTTGCCTTTCGGATGATTCATGAATGTGGATTGCCAAATAGGCCAAAAGTGCAGAAGGCTCCAAAGTAATTAAACCCGGGGTGCAGACTGAAATAACGTTGTTTTCATCTTTTATTTCTTCCAGAAAGAAAAGTCAAATGTTCATATTCTCTAAGAGAATACATACTTTCAAGTCTTTTCAAGTTGTGGATTATAAGTTGTCATAAATAACTTGGAACTAAGAGAGTTTTCTCAGTACGTCTCTATATTGTCTGCAGGAGCTGAGACAAAATCAGAGGCAGACATGATGACTTGTCTTCCAACCATCCATGAATGAGAATCAACCAGATAGCCAAACTTCTCAGTTAACCAGCATCTTTCAAAGACAAAATGGGACCATCTACAGCCAACCTTCTCTAAACTTCATGAAATACGAAATGGCTGCTATTAATAGCTCTCCCCTGTTACAATACCAAACAGTGATGGGCTCACAGTGAGAGGAGTTACAGAGGACTGCTTTCTATGACCATCAAGCTAAAAGAACATGTCCAAAGATATTCAGAACAGGCTAGAGTATAAATTTTTATCATCAGCGTGAAGATTCATATTGCACATGAACAAATCTCTAAGTGCTCATTGTGATAACCTACTCTGAAAGGAGTTCTGATGAGCATCCTGTGGTGGTCTAAATGAATAATGGATGAAAAATACATGTCTTTTTTTTTTTTTTTTTACAAAAAAACCCCACTGAAAAACCCCTAATTCATGAACATGAGATAAGAACATTTAGGGAAACAAATAGAGTTGGATATGATGCAGCTCCTTAAAAGTTATGATTTTCATTGTACCGGGTCCCCTCAGTGCTTCCCATAAATCTAAGATCTTTAGTTATTAATATTTGTCACCAGCTTTTATCGACAAGTGTAGTTCCTAAATTTGAAGACCTCACATATTTCCAGATAGTGCTCACAATACCGATCTAAGGATCCACACTCTGCATGACCCTAGAGGAACTTTTGTGAATAACCGCCCTGACCCTTAGACATCTCTAGAGAAGGGATCCTGGGGCAGTAGATGGCAGACATGCTACACTAGACTGGAAGGTAAGAGCATATTAGTGGGAAAGAAGAGACGGTAGATGTAGGCTGAGTAGAAAGAGAAGAGAAAACATTTTAGACACATGCAACGACGTGGTAAAGTAAAAGCAACACTTATTTTTTGGTCACATGGATGTAGGTTCATGCTCAAATCTCATCTCTGGTGCCATGCCTCATGCTATCTGGTGCAAGACAGATGTTCTCAATCTCTTTTCTCGACTGCAAACAAGGATAATGATATTTTTCTCATGGGACTGTTGTGTGTGTTCAGTGTGGAAAATACACTGAAGCAACTAGCACACAGTAAGAAATGATAAAATAATACAAAATTTCTTGTACACAAGTGCATGAATTTTAGAGTACAGAGGAAAAGCATGGATCATTTTCCCAAATTTCCTTTCTTTTTTTCCCTGCTAAGTAGCATGACCTTCTTGGTCAAGGCAAGTGAAGTCAGCATGTCCTGACTGGATTTCCAGTGACACACAGTTCTCAAATACAGTAGACTGTATTTCTTTTTCTGGATTTCATTTCCATCCCTACATGTACGTGATTATGGGATCATTTCATCTAGCGTAAGAGGCAGCAGCTTTTCGTTTCATGAGTGATGATGAACTACACTTTCAACCAATTTCAGTATATTTTTTTTGTAGTTTTGTAGTTGTAATTTTTTGTAGTTTTGTAATTTAAATTTGAATTAAATTAATTAAGATATAGTGTATTATTAGTTTCAGAGGTAGAGTTTAGTGATTCATCAGTTGCATATAACACCCCGTGCTTGTTACATGGCACCTGAATCCCAACGTTTATAGCAGCAATGTCCACATAGCCAAAATATGGAAAGAACCCAGATGGCCATCAACAGATGAATGAACAACTTCAGTATTTTTTAAGACACCAGAGGATAAATGAGTCACATTTTTCTTTTGTAAGACTAGAATCAAAGGAAGTCACGAGTTGCTTCTGATGCAAGAATCATTTTTTCATCTAAGCAAGACATCACCAGTGTGCTTTGGTTTTACACACATTTTTCTCTCCTAGGCCTAAAACTATTGAGATGAATTATCATTTTCTATTTTGCTATTTCTAGCTATAATAATTTTATCCTCATGAAATACTACTTGATGCTGAAATGCACTGAGATTATACCACATTGAGAATAAACCCAAGAATACTTTAAATATATGTGTGTATAGGCTAAGTTACTGAAGTTGTCATAACAGACAGCAGTCACTGATTGAACATCTCCTATGTGTCAGACATTACATGTGGCTTTATATTCATTCTCTAATTTCCTTGTAAGAGGGCTGGGGACATCTTTCCCCAGTCATCAAGGTTCAAAGGGGTCAAACTGAAAGGCCTCTTCACCAGAGTTGACATGCACTAATTCTTTCCCCATGACAGATCACGTTCACAGGCCATAAATCATTTCAGTTAAACCTACGGGTTGTTATCAGCTCCTGAGTCCACACCCAGAAGGTAACTATTGATAAACATGGGCTACTAGGATCCCAGTGGCCCCTGTCACTCACTCCACTCCCTTCTATTCAGGACTGCCTCACCAGCCATGAGGCACAGAGGCAGTCCTATAAGGAAGTGATGACAACAGTGTCCCTGCAGGAATGTGCGAAAGTGAAAGGGCATGACCTCTCACCTTTTTAATCTCCACTGGCTTCTTGCCTTCATCCTACAAATATGCTCCTCTCTCTGTTCTCCTAAAGAAGTCCCTTTACTTCACTTCCTTCTCTCTTTCCTTCCTCTACTGGACTTCTTTCACTATTTATGTCTAAACAGTTATAAAAGTACTCTTAAAATTCACTGGCCTCCAATTATGAATGAGTTATTTGCCATATATTTATATTTTTTTAACATTTTACTTATTATTTTGAGAGAGTGCGTGCCTGAGTGTGCAAGTGGGGGGAGGGGCAGAGGTAGAGAATTTAAGCAGACTCCCCACTGTGCACTGAGCCCAACATGGGGTTAAATCTCACAACCCTGAGATCATTACCTGAATGGAAAACAATAGGCGGACGCTTAACCAACTGAGCCACCCACATGCCCCTATTTGCCCTATATTTAACACTCACGAAAACTCGTAATGACAGTGAAAAAAATTGTGGTTCAGAGAACTTCATTACTAGGCTTCAAATTCTACATCTGTCTGAGGCCAAGGCCCCGACCACACCACCACAGACCCTCATAGAGATGTCCAAACCAGCTTACTCTCTTCCTCACCAGACCAGAATACAGGCCAATCTTCTGCTGCAAATTGACATTTTTAATTTTTGCCATGAAGCTAGTTTATCAAATGCAATCATCTCCTATGCTTTTCATGTGGCTAGAAGCGTCTTCATATAAGGTCATAAGATGTCAGGATCATCTTTTGGAATGTTCCCTTGGGGGACAAGGCAATGGTCCTTTAATTCTGAATCTTTAGTCTCCTCGCTGGGAGGTCTTTAAGAAGAAAACTTTCAACAGAGGATAATAAGTCTGAAAGACAGGGAGAAGGAGGGGTGGAGGAGAAGCAGAGGAAGATGAGGAGCCTCCATTTCCAAGCCTAGCAAATAAGCATTTTTAATTAGTGGCTAATTAGGTCCACTTGGTTAGCTCCAACCAGTGTTAATATTCCACCTAACCCTACCAACCCATATCCCTGGCCTCTGACTACCTAGGTACTCTCTACCACAGACCTCTTGCACATACTCTCTTCTCTGCCTGGAATACTTTTTCCAAATACCCAAGTGACTCTTTCTCCTCTTTCAGAACAGTAAGACCTTCCTCGATTTCTATTTTTTAAATTGCAACACCTACCCCTCCAAACATTTTTCTTCTCCTCCTCTGCTGCTTTATCTTTCTCCATCACACTGACCACTGTTTCACACGCTATATAGTTCACTTTTTAATTTTACTTTTTGTCACCTCCTTCCACTAGAATGTAATATCCATGAGGACAGAGATTTTGTTCACCACTATATCACCAATGCCCCAACAATACCTGGCATCCAGTAAGTGATCTAGAATGTCTGTTGAATGAATGGATGCTTTGGAAGATAAGTCTCCCTTCACCCAACTCCTCTCATACAGCTAAATATTCACTAATGTGACACAGGCATACCTTGTTTTATTGCCCTTCACTTTATTATGCTTTCATAAATACTGCATTTTTTACCCATTGAAGGTCTGTGACAACCCTGCGTGGGGCAAGCCCATTGATGCCATTTTTCTAATAGCATTTGCTCACTTCGTGTCTCTGCATCGCATTTTGGTACTTTAAACTTTTTCATTATTATACTTGTCACAATGATCTGTGATATCAGTGATCTCTGTTACTATCGTAATTGGGGTAACCACAAACCACTCCCATAGAAGACAGCAAACTTAATCAAGAAATGCTGTGGGGGCGCCTGGGTGGCTCAGTGGGTTAAAGCCTCTGCCTTCGGCTCAGGTCATGATCTCAGGGTCCTGGGATTGAGCCCCACGTCGGGCTCTCTGCTCGGCGGGGAGCCTGCTTCCTCCTCTCTCTCTACCTGCCTCTCTGCCTACTTGTAATCTCTCTCTGTCATATAAATAAATAAAATCTTAAAAAAAAAAAGAAAGAAATGCTGTGTTTGTTCTGACTGCTCCACAAATAAGCTGTTCTCCCATTTCTTTCTCTCTCCTCAGGCCTCCCTATTCCCTGAGACACAACAATCTTAATATTAGGCCGATTAATAACCTTACAAAGGCCTCTAGGTGTTTGAACGAAAGGAAGCATCACACATTCCTCATCGGAATATCCCTTTAAATCAAAAGCAATACATGATTAAGCTTAGTGAGGAAGGTGTGTCAAAAGCCAAGATCAGCTAAACGCTAGGCTTCTTGCACCAAAGAGTTAGCCAAGTTGTGAGGGCACAGGAAAACTTCTTGAAGGAAATTAAAAGTGCTCCTCCAGGGAACACATGAACAATAAGAAACTGAAACAACCTTATTGTTGATATGGAGAAAGTCTGAATGGTCTGGATAGAAGATCAAACCAGCCACAACATTCCCTTAAGCCAAAGCCTAATTCAGAGCAAGGCTCTAACTCTCTTCAGTTCTATAAATGCTGAGAGAGATGAGGAAGCTGCAGAAGAAAAACTGAAAACAAAGGTCAGTTCATTAAGTTTAAGGAGAGAAGCCGTCTCCATAACATCATAATACAAGATAAAACAGCAAGTGCTGATGGAGAAGCTATAGCAAGTTACCTGAAAGATCCAGCTAAGATAATTCATGAAGGCAGCTACACTGAAAAACTAATTTTCAGTGTAGTTGAAATAGCTTTCTGTTGGAAGAAGATGCCATCTAGGACTTTCATAGCTAGAGAGGCAAAGTCAATGCGTGGCTTCAAGCTTTAAAGCACAGGCTGACTCTCTTGTTAGGGACAAATACAGTTCAAGCCAAAAATCCTAGGGCTCTTAAGAATTATGTTAAATCCACTCTGCCAGTGCTCTATAAGTGAAACAACAAAGCCTGGATACGAGCACATCTGTTTACAACATGGTTTACTGAATATTTTAAGCCCACAGTTGAGTCCTACAGCTCAGAAAAAAAATTTTTTTTCAAAATATGACTACTATTCATTGACAATGTACCTGTCGCCCAAGAGCCCTGTTGGAGATGGACAAGGAGATGAATGTTGTTGTCATGCCTGCTGACACAGCATCCATTGTGCAGTCCATGGATCAATGAAGAGGTTCAACTTTCAAGTCTTATTATTTAAGAAATCCATTTTATAAGACTGTAGCTGCCATCTATAGTGATCCCTTTGATGGATCTGTGCAAAGTCAGTTGGAAACCTTTTGGGACGGATTCACCATTCCTGATGTCACTAAGAACACTGGTGATTCATGGAAAGAGGTGAAAATATCAACATGAATAGGAGTTTGGAAGAAATTGATTCCAACCCTTGTAGATGACTTTGGGAGGTTGGTCCAAGACTTCCATGGAAGAAGTAACTACAGATGTGTGGGAATAGCCAGAGAACTAGAATTAGACGTAGAGCTGAAGATGTGGCTAAAATTTGGCAAGCTCATGATAAAATCTTAACAGATGAGGGGTGGCTTCTCATAGATGAGCAAAGAAAGTAGTTTCTTGAAATAGAATCTACTCCTGATAAAGATACTGTGAAGACTGTTGAAATGACAACAAAGGATTAGAATATTCCATAAACTTAATTGATAAAGCAACAACAGGGTTTGAGAGGACTGACTCCCATTTTGTGGGTAAAATGGTATAAAATAGCATCACATGCTACAGAAAAATCATTCGTGAAAGGAAGAATCAATCAATGCAAAAAACTTCACTATTGTCCTATTGTAAGAAATTTTGACAGCCACCCCAACCTTCAGCAACCACCACCCTGATCAGTCAGGAGCCATCAGCATTGAGGCCAGACCCTCCACCTGCAAGAAGATTATGACACACTGAAAGGTCAACTGATGCTTAGTACTTTTTAACAATAAAAAAATTTGTTTTTTCAGAAAGAAAGAGAGAGCATGAGTTGAGGAGGGGGGAGCAGAGGAAGAGGGAGCAAGAGAATCTTAAGCAGGCACCACACCCAGCAAGAAGCCTGAAGTGGGGCTTGAGCTCACAACCCTGAGATCATGACCTGAGCTGAAATCAAGAGTTGGACACTTAGCCAACTGAGCCACCCAAGCAACCCAACAATAAAATATTTTTAAATTAAGATATATACACTGTTGTTTTAGACATAATTCTACTGTACACTTAGTAGGCTAAAGTTTAGTGCAAACATAACTTTCATATGCACTGGGAAATCAAAAAATTCATTTGCCTAGCTCTACTGTGATAACCACTTTAGTGCAGTGGTCTGGAAACCTGAAAAATCTTCAAGATAGGCTGGTATATTCTGGGGATAGCTGGGTTTTCCTTCCAATGGCAGAACACCAACCTTAGTTCAGTGGGGCATCTTTTCCTTGGTCCTGGGCCCACGGATCACCAAGAAGATTTTTGTTCCAGGGTTACACATCAACCCTGGTCTACAAGCTGGTTCTCACAAGGACACCTCTGCCCTAGACACTGAGAGTGATGTTCAGGACAAGAATAATGCTCACAACACTCCTACTGTGAATGGTATTGATGAAAGCAGCTGTTTAAGTAACCAGTGCTTAAAGTCAACTAACAAGGATAAAGAGCTGAAATGGCTATTCTCAATCGGCCTTATCATTTTCAAATTACAAAATATTAGTCCCACAGGCCATAAATTATAAGGTTGGCTGCTTCAGAAGGGCCCATGTATCAGCACACTGCCGTGTTAATTAGTAAATACCCTAATTCTTTTAAAAGCCAATTTACATTACTGTATAGTTGGTGCTGTTTAGTGAACATACTTATTTTGCCCTAAAAACCTAAGGGCACTAACAATAATTTTTTTTCTTTTTTCTGTTGTTTTTCTTCTTTTTTGGTGGGTGTACAGGGGTGGGTACTTAGTATACTTGGCTTCGACCTCAATGAAAATGAAAGATTTATAAAAGTTCTTCCCCATTGGCCTTTCCCAAGGACAATTTATACTGAGGTCTACGGCAGGGGTTAAATACAGAGTATGCTTACAGCTCAGATTTCACAAAAAGGGGAACACATGGTATGTCTCCAAGGAATGGCAAGTCCAAGAAGCTGAAAGGGAACTTGAGAAAAATTAAACATGTGCGAATTTTAGTTGTATTTTATTACAAAAGAAACAGGAAGTCTGACATTAAATGTAACAGACTCATATGAGGCTCATTAGAAAGGCTTTCATTTAATGAAACCACGGTAAAGTTATAGAAATCTCAGTAGATGGCTAAAAATCTAAAAGAAAAAGATAATTCTAATAAAAGCTTGTTTTTAACGTTCAATAAATTTAGCTAAAACAGTGGGCTGAAACCTGGGGGCAAATCCGGCAATGAGAGCAAACACAGTCTCTGGAAACCCTGGATTCATCTCTGCAAGTCAAAAGCAGTTCCTGGCCTCTTGTCTGGAGAATTAAGGCAGCTTCCCAATGATGCTCAAAAAGCCAACCCCCAAACTGTGAGGTGCTAATTTTAAATTTTACTACACTTCTGAAAGCAAACTGAAGTTCTGTACATGGCAACTTGGATGAGACTGAATAGTATGTATTGCTGATGAGGCTTTTACTTCGGTTGGAATCATTAAATAGATTACTGGTCAACACCATGGTTTCCCAGTATGTGGTCCCAAGATTACTCAGCCAGAATCACCAAGAGGACCTGTGGGGGTTCTAGTTAAAGATGGAAATCCCGTAGGCCTTAGCCTAGACCTACTAAATACAGAATCTCTGAGGGTAGGGCCCTAAGATTTCCCAGAATCCTGATGCTTGCTAAAGTGTAAGGCCAACAGGAGAGTGAGTCCCAACTTTAACTGTATATGGGAACACATAAGGAACTTTAAAAGTAAAGCCTGGTCCCATACCCAGAAATTCTGTTCAATTATTTGGGATGCAGCCTGGACATTGGGATTTTTAAGAATCATCCTTGGATGCAAAGTTAAGAATTACTGTAGGAGAGTCTCTTCCCAGTAACAGTCTTTTCCTCCTATTCATGCAGAAATAAAATATGTATCAGAAAATAGCTATTATGAAACAGGCAAATTTCTGTGACTTATTTCTAAGACACTGCTAAGAAGTTGAAATTATTCTCTGATTTTATGGGGCAACCCAAGGATTTGAAACATAAAGTAGCTCAAATAAACTGTCTGAGGTGTGACTTAATTATTGTAGACAAAAAAAGAGAACCGAACAGTCAAGGCGTAGACTTTACAATCCCTAAAGATAAACCAGAGAAATAAGGATTTCACAGATCTGTTAGAACCCTTCCTATTCCTTCGAAGTTGATAAAGGAGTTGAGTCAGGCTTTGTAATTTGTGGCTACAGTCAAGCATTATTCAATATTTTTAAACCTTAATTACTTTATTTATAAATCAAGAGTACCAATGGTTAATAATAACATCCAATATTGACTGACTTCTTACTATGTGTCAGACACTATGTGAAGCACTTTAAATACATTATCTTATCTATTGCTATGTGGTAAGTATAATTATTAGCCCATTTTATAGAATAGAAAACTGAGACTTGGTAAAGTTAAATATCCATGGTTACACAAGGTTTTAAGAACTTCAGAGTGTATGTTCTTAATCCATTCAATAATACCACATATTTAAATAAAGATCTAGTAGTCACCCTGTAGTCACAGAGAGAGAAAAAAGAAATAAATTTATTTCCATCCAAAAAGTGATTCTTTGATCATACTGGATTACCCAATTTCTGATGAATGAGTCTCTATTCCTAAAGTTGCAACGCTTCTGTAAGTACAAGAAACCAAACATTGTTTTCAGTGAATCCCACCCACCCTGGGACCCTGCAATAGATCAATAGAAGCTACAGTCTTCTGTTTTAAACTACCATCAGCTCTCAGACAAATCCAATAATCTGAAGAAATAAGAACTTTGTTGGAAAACCAGAGAGGAAATCTCAAGGATCCACAGGGACAATAATCCACAAAGTGGCATGTATTAGAGGTCATCTGCCTACTCAGTGGGACTCCCAGGTCTTGAGGGTTCAAACGCCTGTGTTCAGTGATCTTCATATTTCAGTTGCTCCCATTGCTGAACTGAACCCTTGTCTTATTCAATACTTAGAGAACAGATTCCTTTTTAATTCTATCTTTTAATTCTAGATTTTCCTACACAATGTACTGTCACATCATTTTTTAAAAATGTTTAAATGTCATAGGAAGACTAAGCTTACAATACTTAAAAAAACGAAACAAACAGGGGCGCCTGGGTGGTTCAGTGGGTTAAAGCCTCTGCCTTTGGCTCAGGTCATGATCTCAGGGTCCTGGGATCGAGACCCACATCGGGCTCTCTACTCGGCAGAGAGCCTGCTTCCTCCTCTCTACCTGCCTCTCTGCCTACTTGTGATCTGATCTCTCTCTCTGTGTCAAATAAATAAATAAAATCTTAAAAAAAAAAAAAACAACAANTGATCTGATCTCTCTCTCTGTGTCAAATAAATAAATAAAATCTTAAAAAAAAAAAAAAACAACAAAACAAACGAAAAACAATGCTGGTGCCCTGTGGACTAATGGACCCTCTTCGATCATCATGGGAAAAGGAGAAACTCCCCATAGCACTTACCAAATGAAAGTACTGTGGGCAAGAAGATGAGTGGGAGAAATAAAACCATTTGCTGATTTCTAGAGTCAGTGCTTAACGTCTTTTCATCAGCTAAGATATTTTTAGCCTAAGAAGAAAAGCAAGGAATCCTGATTTCTTATCCCTTCTCCACTTATGATTCACTGTGGCCTGAGCAAGTTGCCACTTTCCTAGGCTAGTTCTTTCCACTCAAAAATGGAGATAATGATACAGTGTTTTAGCCACTTAATCCCAGTAATGGCGCTAGGATTAATGAGAGTGTTTTAGAAGGAAAAGAAAAAAAAGGTCTTTGATCAAAGATGTGCAGTAAGTACAATATTTTATTATAAACAATAATAATGGGCCTTATGCTACTGATGCCTGGGGAGCACACAATTCCCCTCTTGGCCTGCATTAATACTTGGACCCAAGGGTGCTAATTAGTGCAAAAATGTATGTACTGAAAAGCACCCTAGGGGCCTAAAGGAGTTAATCCATTTCCAAAAGGTGACTAATTTACCCCCCATCCCCCACCCTTCCCACACAAGGCTCCTGTCTACTATTATTGTGTACAATAACTGCATCCTTCTTACAGGTCTACTGGGTCCCATGTGCTTCCTCCAATTTACTTAATAGAATATAAGGGATTTGAAAGTGCTGTTGGAATAATACCTTCTATTTGAATATCTGCTCTTGCTTGACTCATTGGTGGGAGCAGCCGCAAACTAATAATGGTTACAATGTGACAGTTCATTATTGGTACAATTTCCTATATCGCCATCAAGATAATTTTTTCCCGGTGCACAAAATAAATCTGTTCTCTTCAGGTACCATACTTTTTTTTTTAATATTTCTATAGCAAATATTTATTTACCATACACGGGCCCTAAATGTATTTTAAAACAGTAACATTTTAAGACATTAAATTCATCTAATAAGGTGACTTTCAAGTAGCAACAAAATTAGTATGAATTTAATTAGCTGTCTATGAAAATATTATTTAAGAAGACAAACACCTCCGTTGTCAGCTATTGCTTGCTTAGCATCTAACATGGACCCAGAACTACTTTAAGTGAGTATGTGGTAGGGAATTCCTTGGTCTTTTATAGCATTCAGTTACCATACTTTAAACAATCTCCCTCTTCTTCCTCAGCTTCTCTCCAATACCTTTTGCATTTTGGTCAACACAGAATGCTTTTTCTGCTCCCTTCGCCGAAACGCTGAAACAAACCTTCCCATAGGTCGGCACAGAAGCCACCAAGATGCTAGCTAAGTCACCAAGATTCTAGCCTCTACTTACCCATCTCTTTTTAATCGTAATGATTATCATAAAAATCATTACAATTTTAGCCTAACACGGTCAATTAACCTGGAACAATCATACGCTTGATAGCCATCCTCTCTCTCTCTTTCATCACAAATACCAGTATTAATGTTACATAGAAGGGAGAAAATCCCAAGGAACTCTTGCAGTTAGTAAGTCACCTGATTTTTACCAAACAAATGTCTCACAGTCATCCTTATATATTTTAAGGTTCTGGGGCTGTTATGTGAGCTTAAGGGCATGGCCAGCATATACATCATGTTGAAAAACCTAATAATGAATGTAAATGCTGCTTACATTACAGAGTACCTTATGGCAATTTATGAAGCCCAGGCCACTGGAATTACCTTAGCAATGATCAAAGCCAAAATTTTACCTTAGGAAAGAGTAACCAAAGCCCACCAAGGTGAAGTGGCCTTCTCAAAGATCATGGTTCTCTCCAGTAATAAAGGTGAAATGTAGAAAAGGAAAATGCCTGATTTAAAGACAACTCCAGTCAATTATGAAGATTTCTAGAGATTTGATAGAAAAATCACCTTAGGGTAACATCAACATGATTCAAATCAAACTGAAATATTACTTCAAACTAAAGTATTGGTCCTCGGCTAACGCAGAGCTGCATTTTATTTTTAACACTAATCTCATAGGGAAATAATTAACCATTTATGTAAATAAGATAGAAAAGAAAAAGGCTAGAGAAGATGATTTAAAAAGTGTGTATGTGTGTGTTTATGTTAGTTTGACTGACTTACAGCAACCCTGCATTCCTGACACCAGGAGATAAAGAAAAGCTCTCATAGATCAATTTGATAACAAGGAATTCCCAAACTCTCCCTAAAGTATTAATCTTGAGTTCCTGAAAGGCAGAACTTGTCACAGAGGTTTGCAGGGGATCTTAATGACCTGGCAAGAAAGGAGCTGTTACAGGATGATAACTAGAGGGAGAAATGCCTCCAGGTCATTGAGAGAGGGACGTACAATGGAGACCCGTCTCCTCCACCTCATACAGAACAGTGTTAAGCTGGGAGTCCTCCAACGCTTGATCTCTATTTTCTCCTCATCCACCACACCCTACCTTAAGTTAATGCAAAAAGAAGGAAATGTGAACACTTCTTAAAAAAAACGCTCTTCAGGAAAGTTTCCAAGAATAATTTTACCTTTGCAGAAGAAAAGAATTAGATGTTGTTCTGACTGAAGCTTAAGGTTTGAGACAATACTCATGAGCGCTGAGAACTGATAAAGAATTCTTTTAATATACATGACTGAACAATTAAATAAACTTTTAAGCTGCATTTATTTTTTTCTCTATTTTCTCTATCTTTAACCTCGAAAGACTGTCTTACTGTGTTTATGGCCTATGAGTGATTTTTTTTTCTTTCTTTCTTTTTTTTTTTTTTTTAAAGATTTTATTTTTATTTATTTCACAGAGGGAGAGAGATCACAAGGAGGCAGAGAGGCAGGCAGAGAGAGAGGGGAGAAGCAGGCTCCCCGCTGAGCAGGGAGCCCGATGCGGGCCTCGATCCCAGGACCCTGAGATCATGACCTGAGCCGAAAGCAGAGGCATTAACCCACTGAGCCACCCAGGCGCCCCNCTGAGCCACCCAGGCGCCCTCTTTTTTTTTTTTTTAAGAGAATGACCTTTCCAGGACTCTGGAATGAACATTAAGGTACTGCCGTCAATCACGACTGACTGCAACTTCAATGAAGAATTTAAACCAAGAAGTGAATATATAAGACTACTGACTTATACGTAAGAGAATTATTTTAAAATATGGTTTATAAAAGTTCTTTTTCTTCAGTTATATCTACAAAATTTCTGTGGTGCTTCTCCACCATTTGATATTAAGTCCATTTTATTTTTCTATGAAATCAGATGTATTACCACCAGCTTTATCTCTGAGAAAGCAAGCTCCCTGCTGAGCAGAGAGACTGATGCAGGGCTCAATCCCAGGACCCTGAGATCATGACCTCAGCTGAAGGCAGAGGCTTTAACCCACTGAGCCACCCAGGCGCCCCATGGCCTACATACTTTAGAGCAATAGCTTAAAATATGTCTGTAGCCCAGATTCTAACACAGTATTTAAATTTTAGCCTGTAGAATAATATGATGTTGAGCAATGGTTGATTACCTGAAGCATGCTTCACAAATAATATTGATTAATTTATTAAAACATGTGCATTTGAAGCTCCAAGAGGTATCACTGATGCTTTTTTACAGATATTTTCTCTAGGAGGAATAATTACTGTGGTCAAATCTGTACTTTTTTGAAATGAGACTGTATTACATGATCAAATTCCAAATGTGTTGCACTTCTATACACTTGCACTTCTATACACTAACAATGAACTATCTGAAAGAGAATTAAGGAAAACAATCTCACTTACAATGGCACCAAAAGCAAAAAATTCTTAGGAGTAAATTCTACCAAGGAAGTGAAATATCTAGACACTGAATGCCATAAGACACTGATGAAAGAAACTGAAGAAGACATATATAAATGAAAAGATATGTGTTCATGGGTCAAAGGACTTGATATTATTAAAATGTCCTTACTACCCAAAGGCATCCGGAGATTCAGTACAATCCCTACCCAAATCCCAATGGCATTTTTCAAAGAAATAGAAAAAAACAATTCTAAAATTTGTATGGAACCACAGAAGACCACAAATAGCCAAAGTCATCTTGAAAAAGAAAAAAGCTGGAAGTATCATGCCTCCTGATTTCAAACTATATTACAAAGCTATAGTAATTAAAAGAGTATAGTACTGGCATGAAATAAGACAGACTGATGGAAGAGAATCAAGAGCCCAGAAATGAGCTCACAGATATATGCTCAACTAATAATGACAAGGAAGCTAACAATACACAGTCCCAATCCCGAAAAACCAACTCAAAATGGGTCAAGAACTTAAATGTAAGACCTGAAATCATAACACTCCTAGAAATTTCCCTAGAGGGGAAACCTCCCTGACATTGATCTTGACCATGATTGTTTTTTGGATAGGACACCAAAAACACAAGCAACAAAAGCAAAACTCAACAAGTGAGACTACATCAAACTAAAAATCTTCTGCACAGAAAAAGAAACCATCAACAAAATGAAAAGACAACCTACAGAATGGGAGAAAATGTTTGCAAAATATACATCTGATAAGGGGTTAACATTTAAAACATATATGGAACTCATACAATCCAATAGCAAAAAAAAAAAAACTGACTTAAAAATAGGCATAAAATGCAAATAGATATTTTTCCAAAGACATACAAATGGCCAAGGCCATAAAAAGATGCTCAATTAATCACAAAGGAAATGCAAATCAAAGCCACAATGAAATATAACCTCACATCTGTGAAAATGATATTTTAAAAAAAAGTGGGAGAAAAATAAATGCCACCCAGGATGTGGAGAAAAACGAACCCTGGTACACCACTGGTAGGAATGTCAACTGGTTCAGTCACTCTGGAAAATGGTATGGAGGTTCCTCAAAACATTAAAAATAGAAATACCATAATGATCCAGCAATCCTATTTCTGGGTATATACCCAAAGAAAATGAAATCAGGATCTGAAAGAGCTATCTGCATTTCCATGTTCATTGTTGCATTGTTCACAATAGCCAAGATATACAAACAACCTAAATGTTCACCAACAACAGATGAATATATAAAGAAGATGTGAAATGATGGGAGTATTATTCACTTATGAGAAAGAAGGAAATCCTTCCGTTGTAACAACATGGATGGACTTAGAGGGCATTATGCTAATGAAATAACTCAGAAGAAGACGAATATTTCATGATCTCACTTATATGTAAAATCTAAAAACATCAAACTCATAAAAATAGATAGTACAGTGGTGGTTACCAGGGGCTGAGGAGTGGGGCAAATAAGACATGCTGATAAAGGTACGAAGTTTCTGATATAAGATGAAAAAGATGAGTAAGTTCCTGGGATAGAATATACAGCACAGTAACTAACAATACTGTATTGTGTACTTTAAAGCTACTATGAGAGTAAAAGTTTAATTTTCTCACCATAACAACAACATGGCAGTTATGTGAATGATATGTTAACTTTCCTTATTGTGCTAAACATTCTGCAATATTTAGGTTTATCAGATCATCATACTGTATACCTTAAACTTATATGTCAATTATATTTCAAAAAAGCTGGAAAAACAAATGAGTTTTTAAAATTCACAAGCCAATCTTCATCAAAAGCACAAGATAATTAGAGGACCAAAATCATATGAAACTTTAAAAAAAATACCAGTAGCCACATGGCTCTTACCCAGCTCTCACATACCCAGGTAATAGTCACACAAAAACCTAAAATAAAATGAAAAACACCTGCAAAAGCCAAACTGCATATAAGCAACTCCTTGCACTGATCTGTGTGTACTTCATTTGTAAAAATGAACTCAAGTGACTTCGAGCCGCTTTCCCTTATTTTGGGCACAATTTTATTTGGCTCGGTAATCTGTTTCTCTAAGACGTAACATAATAAAAGCAAAAAACTAGGAAAGGGGAGTAGAGCTGGGGAGAGTCATGGGAAGGAGATAAAAATATTAGCTGACATAGCTAAACAGGGAGGAATAGATTTGTTTTTTAATAGAACCATAAAAAATAAATCTTAGAACCCAAAATGTAGCATGGGGTAATTTAGTGAAAGGGCAGAGTTCCTCAGCAGTCTCAGAGAACATTCTTACATTAGACCCTAATAACTATTTTATATACTAATGACCCTGAGCCATCAAGAAGTGATTAATTTATTATAATAAATTCTATTCCCTAAGATGTAGATGTGCACCTATCCAAATCTAAAAAAAAAGCAGATGTGCATAATATATATTATTTTTAAAATATACTATCAAAAGGGATAAAAATTTAAGTTTTAGGACTTTTTATGACTCCTCAAAAATACTAAACATTGTTATAAAGTAGATACTGTGACAATAAAACAACAACTAAATAATCATGGCACTTAGTTTGTACTACATGAGGTATTGTCTAAAATCTAGCAATCTGAGAATTCCAAAAATACGCAGGGCGAAATGCATGAAGATCTGGGGAGGAGGATTCTAGGCAGGAGGGAGCAAATGCAATGACCCCAAGCAGGAACAAACCAAAGCTAGCTGTCAGGGCTGCCATGATATGACCAAAGGGAGGCTGGTATAAGAAAAGTTGGAGAATTAATTAGGGATGACACTACATAAGAAGTTTGGATTTTGTTCTAACTGCAAAGATAAAATATTATAAAGTTTTAGGACAAGCAAGAATGGGATGTAATGTATTGGGGGGGTTGTTTCTGTTTTTTAAAGTTCTATGGCTGCTGTATGGAGAATGGATTGTAGGGAGTGAGACTGGAAAATGGGAAATTAGTTAAGAGGCTTTGGGACTGTTCTAAGCAGAAGATAACGGTGCCCAGTTAAAACAGCAAGCTATCCTTTAAATAAACAGAGCATTAGTTTGAGTATCAACAGTAACACAATTGCACACTCTTCACGCAGTATCACTAGTGATCAAAGGTATGTGTTTAATGCCCCTTAAAACTTGTTTATTGCGTTAAGCAATTCCCAAGGCTTTAGTTGCTATTCATAAAGTGTGGAGGTATTTGACATACTGCTCTAGGCAGAAGGTGACCAAACAGGATCCAGAGGGCACTTTCCCAAGGAAATTGTCTACCTAATGTCCATATTTCATTCCACTTACTCCTTCCAGAGTTTGATTTGAGAAATGTGACTGATCTAAAACTTAATACTGACACCAACAGCTTTATTATTAAACAATTCTTGGGCCACCATTCTTTTAATCTATGAACTGCTTTCTAGCAGAGACCTGAGGCCAAATTATTTAATAATGAAATATGAGCTCTGAAACCCCTTCAAGTCCTTTACCTTTAAGGTATAAGACCAACAATAAGAAATTTCTAGCTAAATATCATCTGAATTCAAGCATGGTCTCATCACTACAGTGAGTTTCAATCCCCACTTGAATCTCCTTCCTTAGGCAATACCACCCTTATAAATGAGTTAGGGTCTTGGAACAAAAAAAAGAAAGAAAGAAAATACGTGAATTTTTTTTTCATGAAAGATAAAGAATCTTTCTATTCTTTACTCTCTTTGTAGATTCCCTTAGGAAGATATCCAGTGAAAGCCAAACTGGAAAGAATGTGACCAGTTTGCCAAAAGAACAGGACTAGCTTGCCAACTTGATGGAGAGGGAGATACTACGTTCCAGCTGTCGTAAGTATGATTTCAGTTTCTAGAGTCCTTCTGTGTACCCACAAGCTCTCCAGGAAGGCTATATGGGAGCTTTTACAAGTATCAAAGTGTTCGCCCACAAACAGGCACTAAGGTTGGCCAAATAATACATAAGAATCTTTATCTTCATGTATCCAAGCGTAATACGGTGGAGCAGAGGAGCACTGGGCTGCTTTGCCCCCATCCCGCTTCCAACCCCCAAGCAGGATCTGGAAGAATCAATAAACAAATGACTGCATTTAGTGAGTACATAAATAGTTACAGCTACTAATTTAAACTTGGAACTATGTTCACATGTTTATGAAAACAGAAGTTAACAAAAAGAGGGGGAAAATCACTGCAAATTCCTATGTAAGAAGTTACACACTGTACACTCCACCGAATTTTTTTAACAATGAAATACTGTATTCCTTTACATAAAAATTTCTAAAGCATCTACCAAGAGAGAAAAAAACCTCTAAACCACTAGCCCCAGTGTTCATTCTGCTCATACAGACTCTTAAAGCAACTTCTATGCCTCTCATAAATAGCAAAGCAAGGCAACTATGCTCAACATTGCCTAGACTCAAATCCTGGCTCTAACACTACCAGCTGGACATCCTTGAACAAGCCTCATTGAACCACATGTAAAAGGGAGTAATAATAGTACTTACTTCAAAGGGTTATTGGGAGATTTATAGGAGTTTATATATATAATGCATATGAAGAGTCTCAGAGATATACTAAGTTTAATAAATGTTAATTGATACGAACCCTAATTTCACCAGTCAACATCAAAAGTGTATTCCCTCCCCTCTCCCCCAAATACAGGTATCCCCCACTTTTTAAAAATTCTCATTACACCACTTTGCTTTTATGAAAGACCTACATAAGTACCTGTGTTCACTAACAAAAGAGATCTGAAGAGTAATTCTGCTTTTACAAAAAAAGGTGAAAAGCAAAAATAGCATTCAACATTTGTTTTTGCATCAAGCCATTATGGAGGTGGCACAAACCAGAACAGCCTGAGCAGCCCCCGCCAAGCTACTTCCCCAGGAACCACATTCGGCAACATCTCAGCCTCAAGCAGCCACAGCCTTGAACTGTGTCCGTGAGGATCTGTGCTTTATCTCCATTTATTTTCTGCATCCGTTAGCAAGACATGTTTCAAGGGACCAGAAAAGCATAAGGGAAGTTATTTTGGGGGTCTGGGAATGTTCAGAACTTTTTCCATATAAATTAATGTTAGTTAATTGCTTCTTTGCCTTAAGCATTTTGGTTTACAAAAGGTTTCATTGGGATGCTCTACTTGTGGACAACACAGGAAACCTATAAACAAATGTGTTCTCTAATCCCTTGACAAAGTACTTGTCTGACACCAACAGCACTGACATCACCTAGGAGCTTGTTAGAAATGCAGAATCTCAAGAAGAAAGGGAGGAAGGGAAGAGGGAGACAGCTAAGCAAAGCAGAATCTCAATCCTCACCTCCCCCATTTACTGAATAACAATCTGCATTTGAACAAGGCCATTTGGATACACATTATAATTTGAGAGCCACTGCTCTAACACACCATCTGCCCATAATAACACTACTTCATCCCCAGAGCTGCCCTCCTCTATGTTTCCCCTCTATTCCGTCTAGAATTCTTGTTCCAAAATCAACAAACTCTGTACAACCTTCTTTAGATGTTTCTGCATCTCCTTACTGTACCTGAACCCCAACCTTCCCCTAAGATACAACTTTCTCTGCAAACGTGTGCAGCGATGACTCCTTACTCTCACACACCCCAAGGACACACGAGTTAGAAGTGAACTTCCTACCTTCCTTCTTCCCCAGTTGCTGTCCTTCTCCTTTCTAGTAAAATATCCTGCTCTGTGGAGGTCCATGCCTTTTGACCCCACAACTTTCTCCTACTCCCTGCCCCTCAGGGCTTCAGGTCTTATCTCCATTCTCTTTCATCCATCAGGCTTGGCCACCTGTGCTTTCCCATGCCATTCTCCTCTGCGTGGAGGACCACGGCAACCACACGGACGATCACAAGCTGGCCTCTTGATACCGTAGCCACCTTCTTTCCAATACCCTTCTCTCCAATGCTCTACATCAGCACACGCTTCCAGGTTACACCTGGAACTCTGTCATCATCTGGAATTGCTCCAGTCCCAAAAACACTAGTTTAACACCCCACTCTGGTTGTAACCTCTTTTTCATCTAGTTTGCTTGCTGTGACCATCCTTCCACAACTTCAGTGATCTTTCTAAACCTTCTCCTTTTCAGATTTAGATTCTGTGGCCTACACTTTCTAATAACGTTCTTGCCGATTCCCAGCTATGCATTATCAATATCCAAATGCCCCTACAACTATTCTCATCCTTCCTTCCTGTGATAATGAAGAAGCTGACTCTGGCACTGTATAAGGCCAATGCTTTCACTTCGCTTTGAATGCTCTCCTCATTCACCTACTCAGGAACCTCAGGAACCATGGATTACCTTTTTCTCTCCTTAATATTCAACTTCTCCCAACAAATGGATCCTTGCCCTTGGCTTTTAAATATTTCAAGTCTTTTCCATTGAAAAAAAAACAACACTTGCCAACTATACTTTAATTAAAAAATAAATAAAAATTAGGAGTGTCTGGGTGGCTCGGATGGTAAAGTGGCTGACTTTGGCTCTCAGGTCATGATCAGGGTCCTGGGACAGAACCCCGTGTCAGGCTCTAGCTCAGCAGGGGAGTCTGCTTCTCCCTCTCCTTCTGTCCCTCTCCTGCTCATGCCTCTCTCTCCAAAATAAATAAAAATAAAATCTTAAAAAATAAATAAAAATTTAAATAAATTTATACTGATAATACTGATTAGTCAACAATTTAACAACTAAAACAAATTTCCTACGTGCATACAGAGACATGATGATGCTGTAGAGAGGTCATTTGCATATACTATTTATATATCCTCCCCCTTAAAATAAAATGACACACTGTGATAACTGCAGATGATAAGGAACTAGATATTAGACATTCTGGATAAGATTAAATGAAAAATACTGAGACACTTTTGAACTTCCCTTTCAATGGGAAACAATAATTCCTTAGAAAATTAGCTCTAAATACCTCCCCCCAAAATGTGGGTTCTCTAAGTCATAGTGACCTTTTCCCACAACATTTCTATAACAAATATTCTCCCTGGGACAATCTGAAATTCAGGTAGTTTATGTCCCTTCAAATAACCAACAGGAAAGAACGTAAATAAAGCAAGCTGAGATTCCTGTTTCAGACCAGTTTCCTTCCAAAATTACACATTCAGAAAGCTAAGTTCCCACAAGTATCCAAATGTTAGCTAGAATTATATCTTCATCTTAGTAACACAATGAAATCCATTACTTTAAAACGCTGAACATCATTGTCAAGGCCATTCTTAAGTACCCATCAACTATGAGGATCATCCACACAGCAAGAAAGCCTTCTCTACAGCTGCATTTTCTCAGTGAGGAGACCCATGTCTGACCTGTGGAGCTTCTCTGTTTCTTTTCTCTGAGACATAGGGGAGAGGGGACCTAGATTCGAATCATTTCTCTACCATCTACGAGTGGGCTGGCACTGGGCATCATGCCATTTACTAAAGCTTCTTTTCTGACATTTGTAAAACAGAGACAAAAGTGCTTTTCTCATGTAGTGGCCATAAATATGAGATCAAATATTGTAGCAGAGATGAGACATAGACCTAAATAGCAACAATATAGAGGAAAATATTAAAAGATCATTAAAAGACAAAATGCAGGTGGCAGGAAGACTCAGATCAAGGAGGACTATGGTCAAGAGTCTAGAAAACTTGCCTTGGGAGATGATCTAGTATGAGTTCTGTGAAAGAGAGTCTGCCCCTGGTTCCTGGCGCAAGGCTCCTAAAACCCATGTAATTTCCCTAGTGTTAAGAACACTAGAAATACCTTTTGTTCTCATATTTGGTCTTTGAGCCCAGGCCCTGACACAGAGCTCCTGAATTCCTTGGAATTTCCTGGGGGATAGTGGTATCTTTTGTTCTCGTGAAGTGACTTTTGGTGGGATCCTAGACGGGGGCTGGTCACCAGAAAAACCAACCCATGATTAGAAGCTCAGAACTTCTGGCTATACCGCCCATTCTCCAGAGTGGGAACAAGGACTAGAAATGGAGTTAAGGCTCAATCAAGCCTATGTGATGAAGCCTTCATAAAAATCCCAAAAGTACCAGGTTCGGAGAGCTTCTGGGTACTGGGAAAGTGGCATACCCAGAGAAGTCATGGAAGCTCTGTGTTCCTTCCCACATATCTTTCCCTATATACCTCTTTATCTGGCTGTTTATCTGTATCCTTTGTCATATCCATTATTATATAATAAACTGGAAAGCATAAATTAAATGTTCCCTGAATTCTGATTGCTGTTCTAGCAAACAATCAAATCCAAGGGGGAGGAGGTCATGGGAACCCCCGATATGGAGCCAAGCTGGGCAAAAGTTGTGGGTAACCTAGAAACCTACTACTTGTGCTCAGAGTCTGAAGTGGGGGCATTCTTGCAGGACTGAGCCCTTAAGCCGTGGGAACTGATGCCACCTCCAGGTAGATGGTGTCAGAATTGAGTTAAATTTTAGGACACCCAACTGATGTCTGAGAGACTTGTTCGTGTGAGAAAACCCCCACACATCTGGTGTCACAGTGTTGTTAACTGAGGTGGTGAGAGAGTACAAGGAGGGTGACTTTCTCCTAACTCAGGCTCTAAAAGGTCACATGCTCAAACAGGTGGAAGTGAAAAAAAGTGAAAAAAATATATATATAATGTAAATCTTAGGCAAGAGTCCATGAGAGTGGTATTAGAAACGCACTGTTAGGGGGATGCCTGGGTGGCTCAGTCAGCTAAGCATTTGCCTTTGACTCAGGTCATGATTCCAGAGTCCTGGGATCAAGCCCCACATCGGGCTCCTTGCTTGGCGGGGAAACTGCTTCACCCTCTGCCTGCAGCTTCCCCTGCTTGTGCTTACTCTCTACTTCTCTCTCTCTCTGGCAAATAAGCAAATAAAATCTTTTTTTTTTTTAATGCACTATTAGGGCTTATGGGCTCTTCTGGAAGGGACTAAAGTATGGGGAAATGGGTTCTGGAACACTGATGCAAGATTCGAGGGGAAATGGGACATTCATCTGAGGCAAGAGAAAAGCAGATATTCTCCACAAAAAGACAAAGCTCAGCAAAGAACAAAGATTTAGAATCTGACAATCTCAGTGAGGAGAAAGCACAGCTTACATAAAACACAAATAAAATCAAGTACTAAGACACGTAGTGATGACTATGAGAAAAAAAATTCTGGAAGATTCTGATGGATGGTAGAATAGCTAAAAAAAAAAAGGCTTCATGAAGGTTATGGGGTCTAACTGGGAACCTTCAAGACTTAGAGGAAAGGCAGATATTCTGGTATTCAGCATTAACAAGGAATATGGAATCCAATAAAGAAATAACAGGGGAAACTGTTTAAGAAATAGGAAATGTAAGCATACAGCATTCCGTTTCAACATATATGTTCATTACCATCTCCTTCAGAAAAAGAAAGAAATCAAACTGTGGGGCAAGGGAGAGAAGGGGAAACAGTTATTCAAAACATAGGTGTCTTCAGTCATAGTTTTTTCAAAAATGAAAATATCAACTTGGGAATCCTCCAGTGAAATAAGGCTTTTTCTCTCTACCATTTGCTATGATTATCAGTTTTTTGGCTACAGTTTTGCATTTTATGTAGAAGAAACTGTCTCTGGGTTATTATGTAAGTCAAAGACAAGGTAAAAGTCAACTCATTGTTTGTGTTTTTGACAAGTTATGTGTAAACTGATATGTAAGTAACTTTTCAGATTGTGCCTATCCTGATCTTGACTAATGAAGCATAGAAATACAAAAATCTCCCATATTTTTCTCAGCTCACCAAGAAATTCTCTTGTGAATAAAGTCAAAGACTTTATTATCCATTTACAGGATGCTCCACTGATCCTCCCACACTGACCCCTCCCCAATCCTCCAAAGCACCCCCACCCCACCCCTGTTCCCAGATCCCCAAACCCTCTTCTCTTCACATGAGCTTGTGGGGTGAGTTATGTCTCAGCCTGTGGGACCCATCAGTCCTTAAACACCACACTTTAGTTTACTCTGACAGCCATTTGCTAAAACTAAGTCCTCGTTTTGCACAGTGCCTAACTGTCTGCCTTGCTCCTTTCTACCTGTGGCTTAGTAAAAGCCCAGAATGCATGCCTTCTAGAACTAGGAGCCAATCTCACATTTGCCAGTCCTGCCCCCAGGATGTGTGCCCAGTTCCACTCTTCCCTACTCCTCTGCAGCTAACCATCCTAGAACCCATCATGTCACAGGAAGGCCCTCCCCCAGGCTGCTTACCTATATTCATTAGGCAAGAATTAAACCATTGCCAGAGTACGTGCTGATCTTTTAGACAAAACACAACTTCCTCCTACCTCTTTGTCAATGACCCCAAAATTTGACCTACCCTCTACATATTTTTTCGTTGATTACTTTGTTCTGTGTTATAGGTTAGTGGTTGAGATAATGATGTAGATTATTTTGACTCTGCTGGCTTTTGTTAGGAGGAATAAAGACCAAGAGAGAATTTACTCAATCTATGTAGCTAGATATGTAAACCTATGAGCAACAGGGAAGCCATAAACTGCCTGCCACCTTCACAGCAGCACTGAAAAAGTCAATCTACCATTGTAAACAAGGAGCAGAGGCAAGCCAGAAAGTCCCAGACCACCAATCAAACCTTGGTTCCCTTTCCTTCTGATGGCTGCATTCCTCCCCTTTTGGGTTAATGAGCCCCAGATCTCTATAAAAAATTTCCTTGAGTCTATTCCTGTTCTAATGTGCCATAACCAATAAACATTCCCTGTAATATACCCAAGGAGGGACTGCAGTGGTCTGTTGGTCATGTGGGTCTGAAGTTCGAGAGGAAGATACTCAGGCCTCTTGTCATTTAAAAAAATAAGTGACCACTGAATGTGATTTCCTCTTCATGGGATGCTCTCTTCTAAATCCCTCCACCACCTCCTTACTCACTCAAAAGCTACTCCTTGTGTCAAATATCACCAGATAGAGATAGCCTTTCCCTCCTCTAACTTCCACTATAGTCACTAGAAAAAGGTAAATTATAGGGTGCCTGGGTGGCTCAGTCCATTAAGCGCCTGCCTTCGGCTCATGTCATGATCCCAAGGTCCTGGGATGGAGCCCTGCCTCATCAGGCTCCCTGCTCAGCATGGAGTCTGCTTCTCCTCTCCCATTGCCCCTCCCCATGCTTGTGCTTTCTCTAATTAAAAAAAAAAAAAGAAAAAAATTCATTTTTTAAAAAATTTATGAAAAGGGGTGCCTGGGTGGCTCAGTTGGTTAAGTGTCTGCCTTCAGCTCAGGTCATGATCTCAGGGTCCTGGGATCAAGCCCTGCGTCAGGCTCCCTGCTTCTCCCTCTGCCCCTCCCACCACAACTCGTTCCCTCTCTCTCTTTTAAAATAAACAAAATCTTAAAAAAAAAAAAAGAAGGTAAATTATACTCTTTACACTGTTGTTTTTTTTTTTCTAATAGTGGGTGGGGATGGCTAATTTACGTGCATGACTCTGACAGTTTTTTTCACTCATGTAGGATTGCTGAGCTATCCTACTTAGTTCCCAGTAGGCCTGCTATTCAGATAATGGCTACTCTGATAAATTCCCCCACTGGAAATCCCAGAACTTTTCTCTCTCCCTTGTAGGTCATGGATAGATTCATACCTGAAGTTCGAGAGCCTGTCCAAGAGTCCTGCGTTAAGAAGTACTTGGCTTCAGAAGAGCAGATGGTTTACTAGGTAAAAGACTTGCACCTAATAAAAAGCACCATCGTAAAAATCCCAAAACTAAGGCATCCACATTTCCCATAACATTAAATAGGATTATTCTATGTGTAAATAAAATTGTTTCCATCTGCTTTTCATAAATGGCAGTGACAGAAATGGGAGGAAGGGAAGAGCAGTGAGGTGGGAAATTCGGTGGACATTTTATCCCACTGAGCCCCCCAGAGGAATGTACCCGTATCCCACTCTCTTCCCCGGAACTGAGAAAACACCTCTCAATCACCACGGCGTGGAAAAGCAAATTATACAAGTCTCACAATGGAATTATAAAGTTGTGCTATCTTTATATTAACTTAAAGATAGTGAATGCCATATGAAAATAATAATTTTTGACACTTCTTATCTGAGTTTGCACAAATGCAGCATGGAATTGTCATTTAATATGACCTAGATGAAAGACCCCAAGTTTTTTATTCTATAAACTTCTGTTTTGTTTGCCTAATATATGCATGCTTTACTTGTTATTTTTTTTTGTCTGCAAAAACGATAAAAATCTGTCTATTTTAGTAAGAAAAGGCCTGCAAGGACCCTTCATAAAGCCAGTGATGAGATATAAAATATCAAATTATTGCATATTAAATTTATTCCTAATCATTTAATGTGAATGGTTACGCATCAAGAAATTAGAAAGGGCTTGTACATATTGGTATGTCTGAGGTGATACATGGAATCATTAGAATTTAATGTTCTTTTTGTTAATTGAGCAAAGAGAAACGTAGCACTAGACCTCTCCAGTGTAAATAATATACTCTATTAAGAAGATATAAACAAAAGTTTAGATAAGGAAGAATTCTGAGGCTTTAATGTTTATTTTTTTTTTTTTTTTTTTTTTTTTTTTTTTTTTTTTTTTTTTAAAGATTTTATTTATTTATTTCACAGCGGGAGAGAGATCACAAGGAGGCAGAGAGGCAGGCAGAGAGAGAGAGGGGGAAGCAGGCTCCCTGCGGAGCAGAGAGCCCGACGCGGGCCTCGATCCCAGGACCCTGAGATCATGACCTGGGCCGAAAGCAGAGGCTTTAACCCACTGAGCCACCCAGGCGCCCAAATGTTTAAATATCTTTTGAAAACACTTCAGAGTAAACCTAATGATTCTTAAGAATGGCCAAATGGATGGCTGCTGTTAGAAGCATCAGGGCTTAGAGTCTGCACCATCAGCAAGAGAAATATTATAACCCTAAGCAAACCTCATTCCCAAATCCGATGGACATTAGGCTAACGTGCTGCCAAGAAAAACATTTCTCAGTCACTGCCCTGAATAAGAGTCCTTCCTATGTACATGGGAGGAAGTCATTTGCCAGATGTTGCTGTTTATTTTGCAAGCCTCCCTTTGACTTATGCTTATTTCCTCTTGACCTCCCCAACTTCTCCCATACACATCACATGGAGAAAAATCAAGACCTTGTAAACCTTGCTAAAAAGTACCTAGCTGTTCTAGTCAATACCACAGTCTCCACATGTGTTCTTGTTTATGAATCCAGCCTAATGGCTGACAGAGATTGAATGATTAGGCCTCCCCCACTCAGCTATCTGGACATCCATCCGTAGAACGCACTATTTTACAACTTAGCATCATGAATGCCATCTATGATGGAAACGTTCTCTTTTATGATAACAACAAACCTATCAGTGATAAATCAAGATAAATAAAATAAAAGGAAGTCAAAATGAAAGGGAAAGATTGTGTTATTTTCTAAAGGCATATTATGTCTTCAGAACTCCCAAAAGATCCCTCAGTGGAATGTCAGATGGGATTTTGCCAAATGGGATTCTAGCAGGAATTGTACTGTAATTTTGCTTTCTCTGCCTGATGGAGAATCAAACTGGCTGATTCAGCAGTAAGGTCTTCTTTGATTTTTATGTGACTAACTTTATGTTAAAATAACACTGGTATGCATGTAGGCTGCTGTGTCCTCAGAGGTCTCACACATCCCACACCTCTCGCCAAAGCCAACGACTTTTGCGGTAGAGGTTGCTTCTGTAACTGTAGCCCAGCTTTAGTTTTTGTATTCTTCTGTGATTCCCATTGTCCTGCCTCATTTGCTATCTTCTGGGCCCAGTCCTAAAGAAGAAGCCAAAAAAACTAGGGTGACAGAAAATGGGGCCAGGAAAATAGGAAAAGCATGGCTTAAGTCCAATAAGCTAACATTTTGTAAATGTCCTTAGTGGGCCTGAGTTCTTCAAGGGTTACTCAAAGAATTCAAAGAGCCTGAATTTAAATCATCTCTAAAAATGTCTGTATGTTTACAGATAACCCCCCATATTATTCCACTAGCACATTCTACTACACAGAAAGTGGTTCTGGGCACTTACAAGGAGCCCAGTAGGGGCACCTGGGTGGCTGAGTTGGTTAAGCGACTGCCTTTGGCTCAGGTCATAATCCCAGAGTCCCAGGATCGAGTCCCACATTAGGCTCCCAGCTCCATAGCTGCTTTTCCCTCTGACCTTCTCCCCTCTCATGCGCTCTCTTTCTCTCTGTCAAATATATAAATAAAATCTTTAAGCAAAACAAAACAAAAAAACAAGGAGCCCAACAGTCATTGAACAAATGAATGAATGAACGAATGAATGAATAAATGGATATTTATACAACAATTTCTTGGGTGAGAAACGAAGCAAAGATATCCTCATGATATCTTTGTGAAGATACTCAACTGGTAGGCTAGTTAGTAAGGTCTGACCTCTCCCAAGTTCTGGTCAAAATTTCTCATGGGAATTAAGCAAAAATTGCCTCTGTGTGGTTGCAAACCCCCAGAATCCTTTGGATCTTATTCACCTAGTTAACCAAGCTTTGAAAAATATCTAATGCTGTAATTTACATATTTTAACCTGGTATTTTATACTCAGTGTGTTTTTAAAACACATTATTTTCAGTTCAACAACAAACTTGACTTGACTGTGGTTTAGTATAGTGTTCTCAGACTATCTGTAGTAGACTAGCTTGCTTTTTTAAAATTTTCAATCCAAAATAAGCAGATATTTTTGCAAAATAAAACAGAGATGAATTACCAGAAAAAGTAAATAAAAACACCCATGTTCATTGCAGCACTATCCATAATAGCCAAGATTATGTTATGTTATGTAATTATGTTATTATGTTATTATAATTATGTTATTATTATGTTTCCAAGAATGGAAACATTCAAGTATTCATTGGCAGATGAATGGATAAAGAAAATGTTATATATATATATATATATATATATATATATATATATATATGTGATATATGTATGCATTACATGTATAGGAATGTGATGATATCTATATACAAACATATGAATATACATATAACAGAATATTATTCAGCCATGAGAAATCCTGCCATTTGCAACAACATGGTTGAACATAGAAGACACTATGCTAAGTGAAATAAGCAAGAGAAAAACCAAATACTGTATGATCTCGCTTATAAATGAAAGCTTAAAAAAAAAAAAACACCTCACAGAAACAGAGAATAGAATAGTGGTTACCAATAGGGGCTGAGGGGTAGGGGAGATGGGGAGATGCTGGTCAAAGGGTACTAGCTTCCAGTTATAAAAGGAATAAATCCCAGTTATAAAAGGAATCTAATGTACAGTGTACCAGCTACAGTTAATAATACTATATCATCAGGTGTCTGGGTAGCTCAGTCAGTTAAGCACCAGACTCTTGATTTCAGACATGATCTCAGGGTTGTGAGATCAAGCCCAGCATGGGGCTAGGCATGGAGCCTGCTTGGGATTCTCTCTCTCTCCCTCTCCACTGCCCTTCCCCACCACACGCTCTCCCTCTCTAAAAATAATAATAATAATATAATACAAATAAATAAATAAACAATACTATATTGTATACTTTGCGAAGAGAGTAAATCTTAAATTTCTCACTAAAAAAATAATGGTAACACTGTGAGGTGATGGACATGTTAATTAACTTGATTACAGTAATCATTTCACAACATACACATGTCAAATCATCAGTACACTTTAAATATATACAATTTGTCAATTTACCTCAATGAAATTAGAGAAAACAAGAACATAAAAACAAAAGGCACAGAAAATA
This sequence comes from Ailurus styani, assembly GCA_002007465.1. Taxonomy (NCBI): domain Eukaryota; kingdom Metazoa; phylum Chordata; class Mammalia; order Carnivora; family Ailuridae; genus Ailurus; species Ailurus styani. Next base: position 2,369,484 of record LNAC01000019.1, on the reverse strand, counting down.
CAAATGCCATTGTTTCTATCATTAAATTCAACAGGCATAAAATCACACTTTCAAATTTCTTCCAATTACCCAGATGTTTCTAAGCACTCTCAATGTTTATATCTGTCTGGTCACAAGCTGTTTATAATCAGTCTGGTCAGCAACACCCAATCTGTGGATCACATTAAGGGGTACAGTGAATCAGGTCCAGTCTTCCTTCTTTTGCCCTGATGTAGGGCAATAAGTCAGAGTATGTTCACATTTTATATTACATTCTCTCCATAACACTTAGCCCTAAGATCTTTGCAGAGGGGAAAGATCACTCTGTGTTCCCAGTATTTTTCCAGAATAAAATTATGAAGTCATTTTCAATCACCGTATGCTTCAAGTTTTTGAAATACTAAGGATTAAAATATTTGTCAAAAGTTAGAAAATAAAGGTCACTAACAAAATGTCTCTTTTTCACTAACAGTGATTAATCTCACTTACATGCATCCATGTTCTCCCACAGAAATGCTATCAAGCCCTATTTTCTTGACATTATATATGTCTAGACAACAGTGAGCTCACACAGAAGACTGCGTGACTCCCAACTTGTTGCCCTTTAAAAGACTGGGAGATGGAGACTGTGTCTTACATGTTCCTTCATCTCTCTCTCTCTCTCTCTCCGCCCCCCCCACCACTCCTTCCCTTCCTCATACACACACACATACACAAAGAGCACATGTCATAATGTCACATGTTACTCTTAGCAGTAAAGACTGTAGCTTTTAATCAGACAGGCTTTATTCAAGTCCTGACCATGCCACTTATTAACCATGAGATCTTGGGCAAGTCACTCTCTCTTTTCTGTCCAGGCTTCACAGTTGATTCTCCATAAAGATTTTCTGAATGAGCAAAGGGATACAAGAAAAACGGTATTGAAGAGCAGTATGGTAGAAGGTGGAAAATAGCATCAGAATTTTTCACTTATGCCAGGTTCAGGGTTGGAGAGAAAAAACATATATATACATATATATATAAAAAATTTTTATACCCACACACATATCCAGCAATTACTGACTCAGATCATAGTCTAAAGCACATTATCAAGAACAGAAACCATGGACTGTCCTATGAAAAGTAATGACAGCGCCCTTCTCCCTGATGGCCAAAGAATTACCTAAGCAAGCAAATAGAATACCCAAGTTAAAAATACCACTATTCTGTCTTAGTAAGTATGTGCTCACCATGCATTTCTTTAAAAAAATGACTTGAATCGGAACAAACAGATATTTCTAACAAAAACCATTATTTTAATTCAACCGCCATTTTATAAATATTTTCAGGGTTTAAACATAGCAAAATGAATCGAAACTTACCAAAAACACCATCACAGGAGAAACTTCTAAAAAGATGCAGATTATACAGACCCACACAAGCAAGCAAGTACAATTTCAGAAGAGTTTTGTTACACAAAGTGTAAAAGTTTCAGGGAATTTTTATCCTGTAAATGGAATGGGGACCCTCCAGCAGAGGGGCCATAAATCACAGGAGATAGGGGAAAGGACAAGGACTTTAAGATCAGAGGCCATGGGAAGACCACGCTGTACTGCCAATTTTTAGCTACAATTTAGTTATCCTTCATCTTCAAAATGCAAATAATGATACATACTCCCAAAGGAGTGTTATAAGAAATACATGACACAACATATCTGAAAAGCATTTTTGTAAGTTTTCAAATGTTTTTAAAGGTGATAGGAAAAAAAAAAAAGACCACTCCACTTTATTTTAATTTACGAAGCTTCCATGAGGGCAGAAATGCAGAGAGCCTTGTTTAAAATGATAACATAGACATACACACCTTTGAAACTACTGAAACTATCTTGGCATCAAGTGACCAGATCCCAAGGGTGAAGAATTTACCAAGAAACTGCTAAACATCGAGCCATGTGAGACACGTGACATTTCCCTCAAGAAAAGCTCTTCTTATTTCCCATCTTCTAAAGGACAGAATATGCAAACTTCTTCCCAACTCGTCAAAGTAATTGTTTTTCCGGAAGGAATTGTGTTTTTTTGGAGCAGTAATAGAGAGGGCAGCACCCAAAGCCCAAACAAAAACGGAAGCCAGAATACATGCCCACCCCCTTCCTTAGCTCTACATTGGAAAAGCACAAAGGCTACAGAGGGAATTCTTCCCCATGGGGTCTCTTTATTAACTGTCTGTAGACATTTGCATTTTTGGAAATATAATTTCCCAAGTTCACTTCCCATTCGCTAGTGCAAAGAACATGTGGTCACTGTCTGCAAGCATGCTGTTCAGGTGATTCACGGCAGAAGGAGTGTCTTGCCCCAGTACTGAGCACTGAAGTCTCCTAAATTGTTCTGGTGCTTCAGTTGCCAGTGCAGGTTAGTTTTGGCAGAGCAGACATATGGAAAACTGCTCTTCTCCTATTTGTTGGCTCTGATATTTTGCATGTCAGATGAAACAGCAAGGCAAAACTAAAACTGTTCCATGCCAAAGAAAACTCTGAATTTTTTTTGGCTTCTGCAGAGGGGACACACAGTCATGGTAGGAAAGGCACTCCAAGGGTGGTCTGGAGATGTGCATTTTAGATAGACTCGGCACTGCCGCTCACCTTGGCAAACCACTCTGCTCTCTGTGTTTCAATTTCTACATCTCTGAACTGCAGAATTTAGCCTAGATTAAGATTTGATAATCACAAGTAAAATAGAGCACATCAGATTAAAGTCTTGAACAATTCTACATTTACATTTAAAAAGTTAAAAATAGAGCTACCCTACGACCCAGCAGTTGCACTACTAGGTATTTATCCAAAGGATGCAAACATAGTGATTCGAAAGGGTACGTGCCCCAGAATGTTTATAGCAGCAATGTCCACAATAGCCAATTTATGGAAAGAGCCCAGATGTCCATCGACAGATGAATGGATAAAGAAGGTGTGTTTTATATATACACATACACAATGGAACTTACTCAGCCATCAGAAAGGATGAATACTTACCATTTGCAACAACGTGGACAGAAAGAGAGGGTATTATGCTAAGTGAAATAAGCCATATGATTTCACTCATATGTGGAATTAAAGAAACAAAACAGATGAACATAGGGGAATGGAGGAAAAATAAAAGTAAGATGAAAACTGAGAGGAAGGCAAACCATAAGTGACTCTCTGAACTCTAGGAAACAAACTGAGGGTTGCTGAGGGGAGGCGGGGAGGGGAGGGATAATTGGGTGATGGGTGTTAAGGGGAGCACTTGACATAATGAGCACTCGGTTTTGTATGCAACTGATGAACCACTAACTTACTTCTGAAACTAATTTTTTAAGAGTACGTTATTTAAAACTAGGCCGTCTCTAGCCAGAGCCAAGACTGGAAAGTAAAATTACTTAAAGTAAGAAGTTACAAATAGCTTTCTACTGAATCATTTCGATCACTGAGATATTCATTAAATATGTATTAGTCTATACACTTCTTACAAAATTAGGTGAACTAAAACATTACTTTTAAAACATTACTTTTTCCTCTCTATTTCTCACATCTATCAACATCACTTATGCAATGAGGAGTTTTCCTTCAAGTTATGAAAAAGCAAAAGGGAATCTGATAATGATTAGTAAGCTCCATTTAAAAGGGAAAGTATTGAATTTTTATTTACCCTTTTAAAGTGATACATCTATTGCAAAAAATTGAAAAATATTAATAAAAGAAATGAATTGCTTTTACTAAGTTTTCTCAGACTTTTTCTAAGCATATAAACTTTTTATAAGGCGACAGAGTTCTTTCATAACATGGTTGTGGCCAAAATGTACATAGGATTTTGCATCCTGCTTTCCTTACATAGATTAACACAGACATTTTTCTGAGTTACCAGAAACTCTGGATTTTTATGGGTTGCGTATGATTCAGCAAATGTCCACACCAAAATTTACAGAGCTATTCCCCCACAGGTGAGCTTTCCTTAAGTACTAAGCTGGTACACAAATTTATTATTTGTGTGTAAGTATATAAAGTTTATCAAGGGGACAACGAGCAATCTGTGAGAATGGGATAGGAACAAAGAGGAGCAGCAGCCAGGAGCCTTCTGACCATGAGGTAACTAACTTTTCAAACTAACTCTTCAAAACAGATCGAATAAAGAATCCAGTGAAAGGCCTTGCACACTGCCTCCATGGAGACATGGTAGTCAAGGAAACTGGGCCTCCTGGTAACTAAGTTAGAATAAATACTCATTTCTGGGGAGAAGTCCCACCCACTCCACAGCCAGGCAAAAATGCTCATCAAGAAAAATCTGATTTTCTGCAGCAGCAGAAAATGGCCTCCAAAGTATCTTGAGGTAAAGGGCCAAGTGCGGGTGACAAATTCTGTTGTCTACAATACCTGGAAGACAGTAAGGTGAGAGCCATCCCCTGGAGCGTGGACGTTGTTAAGGAAAAGGAAATAGTTGGTTTTCAAGCTCAGTGGACCAGTAAGGAAACTGCTGTAATTGCTCACCAGGGTCTGCAATGTATTTGTGTATATTATTTACAGGAATTACATAAACAAATTTCTTTTTTTAAAACTGTTTCCCTTCTTTTACGTAGCCCTGGAGTTAAGGAGATATATGGAAGATTCATCCTTCCTTGACAGGCCCATCTAAAGTGAATCCTATATTTAAACTTTCATAACTACCCTGAAAGATATATGGAAGACCTAACATAACTTTACTAGAAAATCTTTCCCAATAGTAGTTAAAAATGTACCAGTGACAACAGAGATGCCTCTGTTGAAAGCTTAGAGAAACATGGCTATATTAACACACAACTTGAAATTTTAAGGTAAAGGGCAGTGACTTTGAAAAGTGTTTTAGAATATAAAACGACTTGGACTAATTTTTTTTTAAAACACACAGAAAAGTAAACTATATAAATCCAAGATGTAAAATGTCTACAAATCCTATGAAACACAAATTGCACTCTGAGAAGTTAAAAAATAATTCAAAGAAAACAATTTTGATGAAGCTTATTAGACACTAGATTGATTGTTAGAGTTTCTTAATTTCCTTTCCTTCAAAGTATGTAAGAATATGGCAGAGAATTTTCTCTAAAAAGAATTCAGGAGGAGTTTAGTAAGAGAAAAAGATGGCCTAAAGTCTAGACTGCCTCTTAAGAGCCCTTCCTGTGTACTAACCCCAAATTTCATTCATTACTCATCTCCTTAGAGGTAATCCAAACAGATTAAAAAATAAAATGCTTTTTTCTTCTGTCTCCTTTTTCACTTTGCAAACTGTTTTTAAATTAATACTTCCTGCTCCCTCCCAAGAACCCTGGAACCTTTGCAAACTGCTGTTAAATAGCTATAATTCCTTCTCATATTCATTCGACATTCACCACCACTCCCAAGATAAGCAACACCCACTTGAAGGTATCATAGTGTCAAATGCTATAATAAAGGAAAAAGTGATTTACAGCAGCTGGTAAACATAGGCTTCTAATTCCAGAAAACACTGCAGAAGACAGAGATCTTTATTTTAGATAGGGATTGTGAGAGTTTCTGAACTGTTAGTACTTCAAAGCCTCATTCTATTACACTATATACAACTCAACTCATAACTTATTTTTCATTTCTCCTTGGGACTAAACAATACTTAAAATAATTACTAAACCTGCCAATTTTTTTAAATTTGTATATTCATTTTCTTGTGCAACTTCAGTTTGTTGGAGTCAATTACAGTAATGATTTATGATTTAGTCTGGTAAATTTCCATGGTTTTTTTGGCAAAGAAAAACTCAGAGAATTTTAGTAAAAGAATGATGTGCTGCAAAAGATACAATACATACATCAAGTTCAGAATGTTGGGAGGCAGAATCAAAGGAAAAATTGTTCCCACCATCTTTCCGGAAGAAATCTTTACACACATGGCTGAGTAAGGATCTATATAATCTAGTACTCTTAAAGGTATTTGTTTCTTAGTTAAGAAATACATTAAATTGGGATGTCTGGGTGGCTCAGTTGGTTAAGCAACTGCCTTCGGCTCAGGTCATGATCCCGGGGTCCTGGGATCGAGTCCCGCATCAGGCTCCTTGCTCAGCAGGGAGCCTGCTTCTCCCTCTGCCTCTGCCTGCCACTCTCCCTGCTTGTGCTCATGCGCACTCTCTCTCTCTCTCTCTCTCTGACAAAAAGAAAAAAGAAAGAAAGAAAGAAAGAAAGAAAGAAAGAAAGAAAGAAAGAAAGAAAGAAAGAAAGAAAGAAATACATTAAATTGAGTAACAAAGAAGAGAAAACAAAACCCACAAGATTCTTTTAGGATTTAAGTCATCCAAACCATTGGCTTTATCAAATAGCAATAACAACCCCATTAACACAGTTCCATCTTCCCACTATTAAGTGATTCCTTGATGCCATATACTGTTGGTATACATTTTAAATAAAAGCTCTTTTAAGGTTTAAAATCTCTAGTTACATAGTCAGTGGGGCAATGGTACAAACTCAGATGCTAACTGTGGTGTCTGGCTAATGCAAATGAAAATATTTATAGTTTCCCAATTAATCAAAGAAATACTTGATCTAAGACTGAACCACAGCACCCATAGTCATATACAATCTCCTTAGTTAACAAAATCTTACCAACCATCAAGAATTTACATTGTGATTTTGGGGATTTTTAAAATTTATTTGTTATGCAGGGTTTTTTTAGAAATAAAAAGGGGAGTCCATCTCAGGCAACACAGAGAGTTAGTTCTTGCCCAATGATTCTGGAAATCTTTGGAAAAGCACAGTGGAGGGTTCATCACCATGGATCTTAACATCTGGGTGGTGATTCTCAAATTTCAGTATATATCAGCATTGCTGTGGTTAGGCTGAAGCGTCTCTAATTTTACCAGAGGTGACTCAGATGCCCACCCAAGCTTTTGAACCACTGATCTAGACTGGACATTCAAGATTATTTTCATTTCGTCCTAGGAATTACCTTCTAAGGTCCCTTACCTTATCAAATCTAGATTACAATGTGGGTTGTCCTCAATTTCTATGACTCCCTATAACCTTCATCTTCTCTGCCCATGATCAGTTGCTCTCAGGTTTTCAGCAACAATTCACTGTCTGGCTAAGTCTCCCCCCGATCCTCGGGAGAGGAAAGAAGGGTCAGCTCTACCAGGGGGAATCCCGGTGGCTAAAAGAGACCTGAATTCAATTAACTTAGTTCAATGATATCTCAATTTCCTTAGAAAAAAAGAACATTTCGAGTCTTCAAATAAACTGCTGTAACAGCTGGACCTAGATGAAATGCATGACACTGCTTCCGCTCTGGAAGATCCTCATTCTTCAGAAAATACCGTGGGAAATCTGCTGACAATTTCCTGTAGCCTGACCAACACTAATTCCCAATGATGTCAACCATTTCCTCTCCATGTGGTTTTGCAAAGCCCTTTGTCATGGCAAAATCTGTTCTTGAAGGGAAATTGCTAAGATATATTTTGCTCTTACAATATCTCATATGCCCGGAGAAGTGCCTGGAACACAGTAGGCACACAATAAATATCTGTTAAATGAATGAATGGTTTCCTGCCACATAAAGTATGTGATCTTTATCACTGCCAAGGACATAATAAATTTAGTACACCGCCCTCTGGAAAATATCAAAGGAGCTATCTTTGTGCACTATTGATCTACCACAGAGTTGAGTTGCATTTTATAAACATATTCATCAATGAAACTTGTCTTAAATACAGCATTATTCAGGTTTCTTACCTGTATCATAATTCAATTCTGATAGGATACCAGATTTCTACCATTTGTTTACAAATTTAGACCATCTGATGCCAGTTAATATGAGATGGCCCTAGACTTTACCCTAATATATTTTCAAGCATGATCACATTCATAAAAGACTCTCTATCCTTAAATGTACAAGCAGAATCCTGATGCAACCCTCTGCCACCTGAATGGTGGTGTTGTTTCTGAAAAGGCTAGATTTCCCAGGATGGGCACCTCCAGTTTCATACTGACCCATCAACTGAACACTCTTTCTATCTACATTAGAAGCAAAAAGCCTGCTCTATTTAAATAGAGCTTACATTACGTGAATTAAAACTACAAGTTTTACTTATGCAGAGGTAGACTCTATCCAATAAAGATAATCTCTAAAAGTTGTCTGTCAATCGAATTTTATAAACTGGACTTACAATCTAAAGTACTGGGGGAGGTGTACCTGAGTGGCTCAGCCAGTTAAGCATCTGACTCTTCATTTCAGCTTGGGTCTGATCTCAGGGTTCTGAGTTCAAACCCTACACTGGGCTCCATGTTGGATGTGGAGCCTGCTTAAGATTCTCTCTCTCCCTCTCCCTCTGCCCCTCCCCCACCTTAAAAAAAAAAAGGCACTGGGGGAGCTTATCTGTCAGTTGATGCCAGCCTATGATACTGCCTTTTGAAATGACAAAAAAAGAGAGGTGATTGTAAAAGTAAATCCTTTTACTACAAACAAATTTGTCATTTTTGTTATTAAAGTAATATTTTGTTTAAGCACCTTGAGGAGGCCCTTTTGGATAGGATTCATGTTTTTTTAAAGGGAGAGACTAAGGCATTAAACACACACACACACACACACACACACACACACACACAGAGATATTTATCAGCCAAGTGAATTTTGCCCAAATTCTTTCTTCCACTGAATAGACATTTGTTGAAATGTTATCTAAGCCAAACATTAAGCAATAGAGAACTGGACAGGCATAGCCCCTGGCCTCATAAAGTTGACATTCAAGAAGGAAATGTAAAAATTAAGAAAATACTTATAAGTACAATAGGCGTTAAGAAAGAAATCCAGATTGATATGGGGACATTTATTATTTTTGTTTTGTTTTGTTTTTTCGTGTTTTTTTTTTCAGTGATCCAAGATTCATTGTTTATGCACCACACCCACTGCTCCATACAATACATGTTCTCCCTAATACCTACCACCAGGCTCAATGACATCTTCAACTAGTTGTTTTGGCAGAACATATACTAAAATTGGAAGGATACAGAGAAGATTAGCATGGCCTCTATGCAAGGATGACATGAAAAGTCACAAAGAATTCCATATTTTAAAAATAAAATAAAATAAAATGATATGAAATCTTCAAGGCCTTCCTGGGGATACTGCTTTTAGGCTGAGGCCTGAACAATGAGTGACAGTTGGCCAAGCAGTAAGAAGAAACAGCATGCTCTCAGTTCAGAGGCAACAGAAAGATTGTCACATAAAAGGAATTGAACAAAGCCCAGTAAGGCCCACATAGAGAAGTGATGAGAGAGGAGGGAAATGTTGGAAGTGGAGACTGAAGGTATGGTTAGGACTTAGTTTGTGGAGGTCCCTGCCACTGAGTGAGATATTTGAGACTTATTCCTGCGAACAGTAGAAAACCACTGACAGGGGTAAAGCAGGTATCGCGGTGATGGTTTCATGAACACATATAAAGCAAATAACACCCAGCCAACTCCTACTAGAGCCATCTGCTGCACCCAAAGGTAACCCCCAAGGGGCAGAACCAGAGATACATACAGCCTGGCATGCAGACAGCTGATTTTAAGCAGTGAGCCCAAGGAACAGGAGTGGGGGGAGTAGGAGGAGTGAGATGAAGGAGAGAAAGCCAATCCAAAGGTGGGCTACTGAGCAGACCTCCACTGTGGGCAGCAGTTCTCCATTCCACAAGGACAACTCCAAGAAGCCATACAGAGGGTGCCTTAGAATCATCTAGCCAAAGGGTGGAAAGAGGGAGTGTTGACCTCCCATTTCCAATAGGTCCAGATTCTCACATACATCTAAACAGTTAAAATCGAACACACTCACATGAACCCCAGGACTGAGCAAGAGGCATTCATGCAGCTGAAGCAGGGGCCATCAGGCTAATAGTGCCCCGTAGCTGACTGCAACACAAGGCTGAAAGTGAGATAAGAACATGTAAGGCAGGACATAAGAAAATCAGCTATGTCACCCAATTTACCATTCACTCAAGAGCTGACTATAAATCTGGAATGATTTATCATCTACATGCAAAGCCCACATAAAGCATTTGGAATACAGGCGCTAGAGAGAAGAACTGGTCCTCTAGTGTCAAGTTCCATAACTAAAACTTTTATCTTTCTGAATGACACTATGTGCCAGACTCTATGCAAAGCCCTTACAATGTCACATGCAATTCTCTCAACAATCCTACAAGGGGGTACTGTCATTATAATGTACCATCCGTCTATTGCTATGGAGCAAATTATCCCAAATTCAACAGCTCAAAATAATCAACATTTATTATCTCTCTCAGTTCCTGTACATCAGAAACTGGGGAATGACTTGACTGGATGTATGTAGTTGAGACTCTCTCATGAGGTTATAGTCAAGACATTGGCCAAGTTTGGAGACATCCAAAGGCTTCACTGAGACTAGAGTAAGTGCTTCCAAGATAGCTCACTTTCATAGTACTCACTGTTGGCAGGAAACCTCAGTTCCTGCCATGTGGGCTGTGCCTAGGACTACCTGAATATCCTTACAACATGGCTGCTAGCTTTCCCCAGAATGAGCAATCCAAGAGAAAGGGCAAGGCAGAAGCCACAACGTCTTTGATTACCTAGCCTCGGAAGTCACACAACATCATTTTCACTGTATCTTATTTGTTGAACAAGTCAACCTTATTCAACATGGGAAGAGACTGCGTGCAGCATGAACATTAGGAGGCAGGGATCACTGGGGCCATCTTGGAGGCTGGTTGCCACAATCACCATTTTACACATGAGGCTACTAGGGCCCAGAAAGGTAAACTGACTTTCCTAAGGTCACACAGTAAGCCAAACTGGGTTCCCTCTGACTATAAGTCCTATGTCTTTAATCTCTATACTATTCTGTCTCTTTAAGTAAACTGATACTTAAAGCCAAGGATATTTAACCACATAGGGAAACATTTAATCTAAAATAATATCAAGAAGAAAAAAAACCCAGAGTCTACGAATAGACTTAATTTGGCACGAATTTCTGACTCCAGCTTCCTTCATCTACAGACTAAATTGTCAGATTTATAAACACAGGTGTATTTGTGCCAGAATTAATCAAATGAGGCATGGCATAGTGTAAAGAAAAAGGGAATAATCTGAAAAAGTTTAATTTAGTAAAATAAACTGACTTCAAAGCAGCCCAGATGGTTTCAATACTACGAACACACACACACACACACACACACACACACACACACACACACACACACACAAAAGACGAAGAAGAAAAAGAAGAAGAAGGAAAAGATTAAGGATGTGATAATTAGACATGAATAACCATTCTGTCTTCTCTATGGGATGGGGGCAGGGATTTCTTTCTTCTTTGTATTTACAAGACATGGAAACCAAAGGCCTGATGACTAAATGTTGCTATAAATCATCCAGGATGTCCAACTCAAGTACTTTGTGGGAGGCTGGGGTTACAGTTCTCAGCAGCACAATGCTGTGCAATTAAATCAAAATGTGAAAACTATGGAGCATAGAATAGGTGTACTGAAGGATGTTCCCCACCTGTACCTATGTGGTATCAACACAGGACCCCATCAGATCCATCTTAATGAACCACCAGTATTGGAGTAGAAAGAGAAAAAGAACATTTACCATTCTTAAGTCCAGGCAATATCAAACACATTGATACTTAAGTCAAATACAGAAAATGCAGGGACAATATTCTCGGTGTAGAGAGTGAAACTATTCTCACAACCTCCTTATTTATGATGCAAGCCCCAGCTTAGGTTGTCCCACGCATCTCCAGGCCTTCCTGCCAATGGGGAAAGCCAGGATGTAATGTGTCCCACTGAAGAGTCTGTCAACCTCACTCTCCACACCTCCCACAGACCTGTCCCCCTCACCCTTCCCACTACCAGAACAATACCCCATTGTTTAACGTAAGTAACAATCTTAGAGCTTCACGTGCTGCTTCTTTTCAACTACACCCCTCTGAAAGTTTTGGCTCTCTGTATTTCTTTCTCTTTTATGAAAGTTAACAAAAAGCAGCGTATCATGGGCTGAGATCCATGCAGTAAATTAAAGCCATTCCACACTCAATGGTTTCCAGCAGCTTTTTGTATCTGCAGACCAGGCCTACAAACTCAATAATTTTCATTCATTTCAACTTTTGTTACAAAGCATTAGGAATGAAATAAATTAGCCAGCTCATCTTTCCCTCTGTTTTATAAAAGCACAGAATGCTATTTCTTCAGAGCATTTCATGGAATAGACACCATTTCTTATAGTAAAACAGCTTGACAAACAGGGTAAGGGATTCTAAGAGTGTTCAGTAAGATTTCAAAGGAGACAGGAATGTCAGACAAACAGAGGCAGCAAATCTGACCCAATAAAGCACCTTGAACTTCCCAAGGTCTTTGATCTTAAAAAGTGAAACTATGGAACATCAGTATAACAGCCTCCTGGAATATTTCCAGTATTATTTTTTTCCTTGGAAAATGGAATCTCCAAAACACTGACTAATATACATAAATCACATCAACTGCTTTCCATCCCATTTCCCTATCCCATACCATTTCAGATACACTCATGCTAAACTTCAGAGATATATTGCTACAAAGGACAGATACACTTATGTGGAAGGACGAAACAGTCCAACAGAAAAACTATAAATCCACTGTAAGACAATCACAAAAACAAGTTTTTAACTTGAGCTGTTTGAGTCAGGAGACACTGAGTGGAGGGGATTCATGAAGGGGGAGGGAGACGAAAAAAGGACAGAGCTTCTGAAGAATAATGGAGACATGTTCCAAGCAATTAAACTTGAAAATCCACTTTGGTTTCCACCTAAAGCCAGGAGTATCTATAAAATTCTTTCCACAATACCGACAGTGAGCAGATATGATGAGACACAATGAAGTTTAAGCTCTGGGACCCCTCACTTGCATGGGGCCCTTCCAAGAACATCTCTGTTCCTAATTTTATATTTGTAATTTTGAGTTCTTTTCCCTAAAGAGGGCCTCCCAAATTGTTTAAGATTTAGGGCCCTTAAAATTTGGATTCCTTTCTGCGCCACACATTTTCAGAAGTATCCCTTCATCATTTCTACAAACATAAGCAAAAGCAAAGAGAAACAAAAATAACTAAAGCATTTAAAGACACTTAGAGCTGGTTACCCAGTGGCTCTGCTTGAAATCCTTCAAAGGTTTCCCATGACACTTTGAATAAAATCCAAACTCCAGTGGTTTGCGAAGGCCTCCATGATCTGGCTCCTTATTCTTCAATTCTATATTATTCCAGGCTCCCTCTGATCCCCCTGTATGACCTCCAGTCACCCTATCCTCCCTTGCAGCTCCTCTATATTGTCAACCTCCTATCTCAAATCCTTTCCCTTCTATTCCTGCTCTTGAACCTCTGTTGTTTCCCCTTGTCTCATTGCTGGTTCCATGCTGTTTAGGGGTTCTCTAGTCCTCCCTGATGATTAAGATATCATGTTCTCTACCTCCTTACCTCCACCCTTGGGTTTTCTATCACACTCCACATTCTTTTCTCTTGTAGCCTTTTATACAAGTTGAGTTATGCTATTTCCTTTTTTTGCCTATTTGATAACTGCCTATCTCCCGCACAATCCTGCAACCTCCATCAGGATAACAACGGTTCTTAATTTGTCCAACACTACAGATCCAGCTCTTCTTTCAGTACCTAGCTTATAGTAGATGTCTCATAAAAATGTGAGCAAAGAATGGTGAATAAGTCATGCAACACAGTTAATCTTCCTATTAGTTCATTAATTGAAATTAAGCCTTTAAAGCACAGAAACCAATAATAACAACAGTAATAATAATTTTGGTGAGACTCTTACCATGTCTTTGTAAGTGGATTACCTGAACGTAATATAACATTTTTCTGGCAACTCAGGGCTGTAATAATGACCAGTATATATTATGTCTTATAGCTATGGAATGCTGTTCTTGGAGATTATTGATACATATCACTTATTTCTGATTATGCTCACACACCTGAGATCATTACAATTACTGAGTTTTCGTGTCTGCTTTCCTTGGTTTTTCTGCTTCTTTCATTGTCAGGCTGTCAAACCATCTTCCTGAACTTCTCAAAGAACCTTCCTTAAGCAACTCATAATCTCACTCTACTTTGCTACTTTAACCTCCTCATGGGCTAGAAAGTAGATAACAATCACAGAGAGATGTATGCAAAGTAAAGGTAGACAAGATCCTCAAATGTCTGTTAGCTAATCCAGTGAGTAGAACAGAAACCTATTTTAGCCACTCAAGACAATCTTCACTTACTTATATGATAGTAACTGTGATCTGGATGGAAGGTAAGCCAGGTGAGCCATCCCTGAATAAGTGAAGTGTGCTTGATTTAGTGGCTAAAACGCTGAAAATACTAAAATGCTGAAAACCCTGAAAATACTCTCAATACTTCTGGCCACCAAATGTGTGAGGGTTTCTCCCCACCAAGCAATTCTCTAATTCTCTGCTGACACCAACTAGGTGTCCTACAATTCAATTCAATTCTGACACCATCTACCTAGAAATAGCATCAGATCCCCTGGGTTAGGGGCTCTATCCCACAAGACTGTCCCCCATTTCACATGCCAATCACAAGTCCAGGTATTCACTCGTGCTTTTGACCCAACAACTATAAACTGGAGGTTCCCATGACCCCTTCCTCAGGTTCCGTATTTCACTAAATGGCTACAGGACTCAGGAAAACCATAAACCTACTAAATTAATAGTTTATTATGAGAGGGCATAACTCAGAAGAGCCATAAAGAAGAGATGCATAGGGCACCTAGGTGGCTCAGTTGTTAAGTGTCTGCCTTCGGCTCAGGTCATGATCCCAGTGTCCTGGGATGGAGGCCCACATCCAGCTCCCTGCTTGGTGGGAAACCTGCTTCTCCCTTTCCACTCCCCTTGCTGTGTTCCCTCTCTCTCTCAAATAAATAAATGAAATCTTGAAGAAGAAAAGGGAGAAGAAGGGAGAAGAAGAGAAGGGAGAAGGGAGGAGAAGAAGAAGAAGAAGAAGAAGAAGAAGAAGAAGAAGGGAGGAAGAGGAGGAAGAGGAGGAGGAGGAGGAAGAGGAAGAGGAGGAGGAGGAGGAGGAGGAAGAAAAGAAAGAAGAAGAAAAGAAAGGAAGAAGGAGAAGGAGAAGAAGGAAGAGAAGGAGGAGAGGAGGAGAGGAAGAGGAGGAAGAGGAGGAAGAGGAGGAGAAGGAGAGGAAGAGGAGGAAGAGGAGGAAGAGGAGGAGAAGGAGAGGAAGAGGAGGAAGAGGAGGAAGAGGAGGAGGAGGAGGA
>LNAC01000019.1:2296282-2352597 GCA_002007465.1 Ailurus styani | reverse complement strand
AGAAGAAGAAGAAGCAGAAGAAGAAGAAGCAGAAGAAGAAGAAGCAGAAGAAGAAGCAGAAGAAGAAGCAGAAGAAGAAGCAGAAGCAGAAGCAGAAGAAGCAGAAGAAGAAGAAGCAGAAGAAGAAGAAGAAGAAGAAGAAGAAGAAGAAGAAGAAGAAGAAGAAGAAGAAGAAGAAGAAGAAGAAGAGATGCATAGGACAGGTTTGTGGGAAGGGGCACCAAGCTTCCAAGTCCTCTCCAAGCACAGCACTCTCCCTGCATCTCCACTGTTCACCATCCTGGAAGCTACCAGAACCCCGTATTTTTAGGGATTTGTACAGAGACTTCCTCATTTAGACATGATTGGTTAAATCATTGGCCACAGATGACTAATTCAAACTCCTGTCCTTCTCACCTCCCCAGAGGTCAAGTTCCAACCCTCTAATCACCTTGTTGGTTCCCCTGAAAACCAGCCCCTGTTCCAGTTATTAAAGGGCTTTCCAAAAATCACCCCGCTAACAGAAACTCGGGCTGAAGGGAGCTTGTGGTGAGAAACAAGAGATTCATTTCACCTTTACCTCTCCGGCGCTATCTCGGGATTGGAGGACAGAGACCAAATACTGAAGCAAAAAAGGGCGCCCATGCTCTTATCACTTCGGAAATTACAATGGTTTTAGGAGCCGTATGCCAGTAAGACCAAATATATATTTCTTATTATAAATCAGAGTACCACACCCCCATACCCATTTGAATTGTTTGCATTTCCATTCTAAAAGAGGCAAGACAAATGCAAGTTTAAATACAAATGCAAATGTTACATAGAGAAATATATTCAGATTCTTTTGGAAAGAAAAGGAAACCAAAGAAAAATGTGATGCACCAGGAGTATGAATTAGGAGTTATTAATTCAAGAAAACATACCTGAAAGCGTGAAAAGATCTCGATCTAAAATGAAACTGGAAGCTGTGAAACGGAGACTCACGCATGCGCGCCGAGAAGAACGGAACTTAAGAACAGAAGGACAGAGACTCCTCCTGACCAATGAACATCGCCAAGAATCCCTCTCCTGCACAAGCCAATGAACTTACCGCTTGGGCTCTGGCTGGACCGACCCCTCTTTGCACTCCTTGCACATAAATACAACCCACCCCCAACGCTCAAAGCCTTCTATGCTTGCCACAGTGTGCACTCCCCAGGTGCAAGTCTTCTGCTATTCCCGAACAAACTTAGTTTCAGCTAATTTGAGTTTACCTCAGTTTACTTCTTTCTAAATAATGAGTATCTTGTCAAAAGGCTACTTTGACGAAAGTAAAGGCAAGGGTCAAATGTGAAGTCAGTTATACCTCAATTTAAAAAAGGGGGGGAGGGAAAGGGGAAAAAAGATTTTTGTGTGCTCTACCATTTAAAAAAAAAGTCATAATTTGTGAAACATAACAGAGGTAATAGGGGTACATGCATAACAGCATAAACTTACAAAATGCCATCCTGACCTTTGATATGTTTATCAAAAGCTGTCTCCCTCCTAACTTAGAATCTTTGCTGGGCTTCTCTGCCTTCTCCTCCCCTCATTTGATTAGCACCTACCTATCCTCCAGCTGGCATTTTAAAACTCACTTCAAGGAATTCATTTTTTACTTCACACAGGCATCCTTTATTTTTTATTCAGACACGGTATCATAAATAACTATATAATCATTGAATGTCTTATACCCCCACTGGATTGGAATCTTCATGAGGGCAGCAGACAGTGTTTTACTCTTTGCCCTCCTCCCAGAGCCTAGTCTAATCCCTGCTACATACCTGTATTTTTATTTTGCCTGTGCATAATAACTATGTGTTGAATGAATACTGAATGAACGAACAGAGTCCCCAATATCTTGGAGAAGAGTGTTACTCTTCATCAGGAGGCTGTCAATCAAGGGAGTAAATAACCACCCTACTGCATTGTACAGCTTCACTCCCCATTCTGTGGAGGCCAGTATTTGATACCAAAAAATGAAGAACAAAAAAATCTGACTATGAAATTCCTTGTTTTCAGGTCTATGAGGTAAGGAGTAAAGATAGAGATGAAGGGATTTAGATGTGCACCTGACAATTTTATTTCTTTAATTTTACTCTTGGTCTGAAAAAGAGATGTTCGACTCTTAATTGAGTCAAAAATGAAAGAGAAAACTAACTCTAAGAAGTGGAAAACAATTATACTAGTATCAAAAATAAGCAATGACATTAGGTTCAACTCTGCACTTTCTAGAAGCCAAACTAAACAAAGGCCATGATGAATCACATTTCTTATCTGAACAAAAAATACATATTATTTATTTAGGATTCACACATTTTCTAAGCAGGATTGTTTGCATAGATCCTTCTACAAATGACTTTAGAAAAATAATAGACAACCCACAAGTAACTCCTACCCAGACGCTGTTTATACGTTCACTAATATAAGTTGTCTCCGCTTATCTACAGAGGATACGTTCTAAGACCCCGAGTGGATGCCTGAAACTACAGATAGTGAACCCTATGTATACTATGTTTTTTCCTGTACATACATACCTACCATAAAATTTAATTTTTAAGTTAGGCACAGAAAGAGATTAACAATAATAACTAATAATAAAATAGAACAATTATAACAAAAAACTGTGATAAAAGTTATGTAAATGTGGTATCTCTCTCAAAATATCTTATTGTACTGTACTCATCCTTCTTCTCATGATGATGTGAGAAGATAAAATGCCTATATGATGAGATGAAGTGAGGTAGATGACACAGGCATTGTGATGTAACATTAGGCTACTAAG
Organism: Ailurus styani; assembly: GCA_002007465.1. NCBI lineage: Eukaryota > Metazoa > Chordata > Mammalia > Carnivora > Ailuridae > Ailurus > Ailurus styani. The sequence goes on along the minus strand of LNAC01000019.1, from coordinate 2,349,815 downwards.
GACTTTATGGTTATATGTCAGAAGGAGGATCATGTGCTTCTGGACTATGGTTGACCAGGGGTAATGGAAACGGCAGAAGGCAAAACCTCAGATGAGGGAAGACTACTGTATGTATCAACATAATAGTAAATTATGTCTGTATGCATTATAAATATGCAATATATGCACACATGTACATTTCTGAGCTATAGCATATATATGTGTGTGTATGTATGTATGTATATATATTCACATACATTGCAATAAACTAAATGTTTGTGTCCCCTCAAAATTCATATGTTGAAATCCTACCTCCCAAAGTGATGGTATCAGGAGGGGGCCTTTGGGATGTGATTAGGTCATGGGGTGGGGCCCTCAGAAATTAGATCAGTGCCCTTATAAAAGAGACTCCTGAGAGCTCTTGTGCCCTCTCTCTACTATAGGAGGGTACAAAGAAAAGTTATCAGTCTGCAAACCAGAAAAGAGCTCTCACCAGAACCCAACCATACTGGTACCCTGATCTCAGACTTTCATCCTCCAGATCTGTGAGAAATACATTTCTGCTGTTTATAAGCAACCCAGTTTATGGCATTTTCTTATGGCAGCCTGAACTAAGACTCACATACATACACAGACACACACAAAGTAACTCAGAGAAAGTGCTTCTCTAAAGGGACAGTGTAATGGGCTTGAGTAGACTGTTGCCAGTGATGGTCACGGCAATTCCTCCCATCCCTGCATGCTAATACTTGGCAATGTGATTTTGTCATTTTCTCATTAAGAGGTGAATCTGGGCTGGTCCTTTGAGTAGCTTGGACCAACAGAAATGATGCTGTGTGATTTACTAGCCTGGGCTTTCAGAGGCCTTGCAGCTTCCAGGTTTCATGCTCTAGTAACAAGATTGCACCACTCACAGAAGCTCAGATAGACCATGCATCTAACAGACAAAAGTGGTGGGATATTTTGTAACTTAGCTCATCTAAGACCATTAATTTGGATGAGGGCCAATCAACCCAGTCACGAATTTGTTAGTAAAAGACTCACACTACAAAAAAATACTAAAATTAAATGTAAATGTTTCTCGTCTGGCAGCTTTCCTCTAAGGAGTAACTTAAGGATCCAGACTCTTTCTGTCTTGTGATGTTATCATCAACAGATGACCGCCAAGATTCCTGAGGAAGAAAGAGAGAGAGAGAGCAGTTGGTATCCCAGATGTTTTACCATATCTGCCTGGAAGGGACATATACCACTTGGGTTCATACTGCATTGTTCGGAATTAGTCAAATGATCCCACCTGAAAATAAGGGGGCTGGGAAATGAGATCCTGAGCTGAGCAGCTGCTTCCAGAAACAATGCTAACTATGGAAGAGAAGCATGAATCTACCACGGTTCTCTAGCTGTCTCCATCACATCTACAAGCAAAGCCATTCTTGACATGTTTTCACATTCATATGAATATCTATCCAACACCACCTAAAAGTAAAATTGGAAAGCAAAGACACACAAAATTTCAGATGGATTTAAAGTAATCTGTATGAAAAACTAAAGAGGGATAGTCACTGCTCTTTAAATAGGACAATCAGTGAGGGTGTTGGCGGAGATGAAATTTAAATAAAGGCATGAAGTGAGAAGAGGGAGATATTTGAGTTATCTGGGGAAGTTGTGTTTGAGGCACAAGAAACAGCAACTGCAAGGCCCTGAGGCAGATATGTGTTTGATATGTTTAAGGCAGGAGTTGGTAAACTTTTTGTGTAAAAGGTTGTATAGTCAATATTTAGGCTTTAAGGATCATTAGATCTCTGTTACAACTACTCAACTCCACCACTATAGTATAAAACCAGCCATATACAACATATAAATGAACGTGTGTGGCTATCAAACAATAAAACTTTATTTACAAAAACAGACAACAAGTCACATTTGGCCATGGGCGGTAATTTGTAATCCTCCAGTCTAAGGAAAGGCAAGGAAAGCAAATTATTTCTTCTCAGAAATTTAGATAGTGGGCAAGGGGGCTAGCAGAGGATAGTGAATTTGGGCAGGAAACCAACTGTTAGATCAGATAGAGCTTTATAGGCTATACTTATTGAAAGGTTTGGATTAATTCCAATGGCTTGAGAAAACTGTGGGAATATTTTTAAATAGGGATGTAAAATGAGCTGATTTATATTGCAAAGGATGATTCTAGCTGCTATAAGTAATAAGCCCTAGGGAAGTAAGAGTAGAAGTTGGGGAACAAGTTAGTATAAATAGAGCTAAGGGTGGCTTCAAGGCATGCGTTAACAGTGAAGACAGTGAACAGTTGTCAGGTTGGGGACTTGACTTGAAGAACAAACAGGCTTTGCTTATCAGACAGATGTCCTGTAAGGGGGACTCTTAAGCAAATGAGCCAGGAATATTTTTTGAAACTATGTAAATTTGAGATTTCAGAGGTAATAAAATTTCTAGAGTTGACAAGGCCCAAAGCATATCTATATAAGAGGGTAGAAGCAGAAAAAAAAATCAGAAGGGATGCTGAGGAACCACACTCAGTGAGAAATGAAAAATAATATGTATTAATAATCCCGTGACCTTTTTTTTTAAAGATTTTATTTATTCATTTGACAGAGAGAGATTACAAGTAGGCCGAAAGAGAGGAGGAAGCAGGCTCCCTGCTAAAAAGGGAGCCTGATGCGGGGCTTGATCCCAGGACCCTGAGATCATGACCTGAGCCAAAGGCAGAGGCTTTAACCCACTGAGCCACTCAGGCACCCCATCCTGTGACCTTTGGGTCAACAGTGACCAAGATGACACAAAGAGCCTGTGTGTCTTGCACTGTCTGTTTAATATGATATTCTAATCAAAGAGCAAGCTCTCCACTGATCTGTCCAATAACCAGAACCAAAAAAACAAAACAAACAAAAAACAGGTAAATCAAAAGAACCACCATTAAATGATATTAAATCACACAAAACAGGCAAATGTTGGTGCCTAGTTCCTCACAGATCACACAGAGAAATACCTAGAAGCCATTCTTGACATGCTTTCACATTCGTATGAATATCCATCCAATACCACCTAAAAGTAAAATTGGAAAGCAACTGAAATCTTTATGGTGGACATTCACAAAATGCCACTGGGATACCTCATCTTTAATCTACTTCAAACCCCTTCTTGCTCTCAGTAATCCACAATACCAGGAACAGTACCTGTCCCACAGGCTTCCTTCTGTCCCTAAAACTTTTTAGAACATTGTCTGAAAACTGTCCTATGCTAAAGCTTTCCTATCTTGTCCTTCATTCTCTTAATTTTTTTCCATTTTGAGTTATTCTTCTCAAATAAACAAAATCTTTCTTAAAATATTATTTTAGGTATGTCTGTGAGGATGTTAGCATTTGAATTGGTAGACTGAGTATAAAGATCGCCCTACAATTGTGATGTTCTCTTGGTTCTTGGGCTTTCAGACTCAGACTGGGATTTACATCATCTGGGCCCTACACCCTCTCCATTCTCCCAATTCGTGGGCTCTAAGACTTCAGCTGAATTACACTACCAGATTTCTTGGTTCTCCAGCTTGCTGACAGCAGATGGTGGAACTTCTCAGCCTCCACAACTGACTGAGTCAATTCTTACAATAAACCCTCTCATATATGTATTATACATGTATCCTATTGGTCTATTCTTGGAAAAACCATGACAAGTACAGACAGATTAGATCCAGAGATCCAGAGATAGACAGGTAGGGAGAACACTCACTGGAGAAAAAAGGAGGGAGAGAAAGGAAAAGAAGGATCGGGAAGAAAGGAAAGGAGGGGAAAAGTGAGGGACGGAAGGAGGAAGGGAAAGAAAGAATTCAGAATCCTCCCTGCCCCTTGCCTGGTTGGAGTGGCAAGTACTATTTACCACACTGCCACCTACCATGGATGTCCATCTTCAGGGTCCAGCCTCTAGAAGGGCATTTTGTATTGCTCCCTTCCTGTCCATCTCCTAGTCCAATGACCTCTCCTAGATTCCTACATGTGGCCACAAACACCTCCTATTAGTTGACAGTAGGCCTGCAATACTGTAAGCAGCCAGAAAGCATCAATGGACTAAGGTGGCTCTGGAAGACACTTCCCCCCTCCCAGAGGAGCTCTCTCAGAAGTCTCTGCCCTTCAGTCTGCCTCACACTTGCTGCAGGACAGCAAGGTTCACAATGACAAGTCATCAGTCTCCTGCCCCATTTCTTCCACTCCTATGAAACAGCCACATTTTACTACATTAGCTCTTTCTTAGGGTTAGTTGCCTTAATATACCTAAATAACATTATAATATTGTACTTCCTTTTTTTTCCTATTTTAGATATTTTTTTCCTAGTTTAGGTAATGTGAATTTAACTCCTTAGACCATATCTCATACAGATATTTTCCTTCCTATTTCCAGAATACACTTTTATTACTTTTGGATAAATCAATACTTCATGTTTTTACTGTGACTCTACAACAATTATTCATCACTGAGTCAAGTAGTGTATTATGACTGTATCTCTCTCTCTTGAATAATTGTATGTTATTCTTGGAATAAGTTGCTTTTTTTTCTCTTACATTTCTCTTCTTGAGGCTCTGGCTCATATTCTCTAATAACTCTTCCCATATTCTTTAATAACTCTGCATCCAATTTTCTATGTGGTCAAAACTGTCCTATATGTCTATCAGTTCCCATTTGGGGGGGAAATATTTCTCCCCAAGCCCTCCAGCATCCCGTACAAGATTCCCCAGACCTGTGGGATTTTCCTTTTCCTCTTCACCATGCTAGACCCTTACGTCCTGGACACCAACTCTTCCTTTTTCTTTTTCTTTTTTTAGATTTTATTTATTTATTTGACAGAGAGAGAGAGGTCACAAGTAGGCAGAGAGGCAGAGAATCAAGCAGAGAGAGAGGGGGAAGCAGGCTCCTTGCTGAGCAGAGAGCCCAATGCAGGGCTCGATCCCAGGACCCTGAGATCATGACCTGAGCTGAAGGCAGAGGCTTAACCCACTGAGCCACCCAGGCACCCCATCTCTTCCTTTTTCTTGATTTACTCCCTTGTTTTATACAAAAACAACCTTCTATAGCTTGCTGAGAAACTATGTAGCAGATCCAAAAATAATTTAAAAACCTCACCTATTTGAAAATGCCTTTAGGTTAACTTCACACTGGATTGGTCATTTCATGAGCTATAGATTTCTAGGCTGGAAGTCATTCTTCTCAGAAATTTGAAGCATTGCACCAGTACCTTCAACTTCCTGTATTACCATTAAAAGGTTGGCACTCCACTTTAGTTCAGATCCTCAGATGTGACCTGTCTGTTGTTTTTCTCTCTCTGGAAGCTCTTAGAATGTGCTCTTTATATATCCATATTTCTGAAATCTCATGATCATATATCCCTGAATAGTTCTTTTTTCCAGTCATCATATGAGGTATTCAGTGGCCTTTTGTATATAGAAAGTCATGTCTTTCAATTCCAAAATTTTTTGTATAAATCTTTGATAATATTTCCTCTCCATTTTCTCGTTCTTTCTTTCTGGAATGCCTATTATTTAGATGTTAGATTCCCATGACCTCCTAATTTCTTTATCTTTCTCTCCTATTTTTCATTTCCAACCTTTGTTCCACCTTCCAGAAGTCCTATAACTTATCCTCTAAATCTCCTCTTGAATTGCTTTTATTCGCTATGTTATTTTCCATGAGCCTTGGTTCCTTGATTACTGTTTTTAGTTCCATAATAAGTGTTTCTTTAAAGATTCTTATTTTTGTTCTATGTACATAAATTGTCCTCCCTTTCTGAGGATATTAATTCTCTTTTACATTTTTTTGTGATCCCTGCATTGAATTTCTTCCTCTGATTTTTTTTCCTGTTTGTTTGGGTTCCTGTTTTCAAATTACAATCTCTCCTTTTGGTTAACCTTTTGTATTTAAAGACCAGTCACCAAACCCTTACTGGAAGCTCCAGCGCCTAGGCCATCCATTGCCAACAGCTCTTCCCCCCTATTTTCCTGCCAGTGTCCTGGGAGCAGGCCAGGGAATGAAATCAGGGTAATCTTACAGTCAAAAGGTAGGTTTTTCATTTAATCCTCTTTCTGTATGACCTCATTCCCATCTTTGGCTGTCAACAGGCACATTTTCATCTGTCAGAGTTTGAGTACTGATTTGTCCTTAGAAAAACTTGGTCACCATCAGTGTGGATTCTGGATGCTAGGGCAGACCTGGGAGTCTAGTCCTAGGATTGAGGGGAAAACATGCCCAAGTGCATCCTGTCCATTATAATCCTATCTGGGGGAAATAGAAGAGATGCCTGAATACAGGGACAACAGGAGATGAGGGTGGCATCCAGGTGAAAAGGTACCACTTAGCAGCTTTTAGGCTGTCCTTATCCACTCACTTCCCAAAACCCAGACAACTGATTTTTAATTCTCTCTGCCCACTGCTATCTTACTCTGTGTCTTGGGCCAATGAGATGGCAGGGAAGGTAAGCCTGACTTGGGGAGTTTACAACACTGGACTATGCCTTTATGGCAGCATACCATGAGGAGAATTCTTTGCTGGATGCACCATCACATGCAAAACCAGAAATTCTGCTTGTGACATTTGTGTTTCATTCACCCAGATAAGGACGTCAAACAATATCATAATAGGTATCACTATTGTGAAAACGGACTGCAATTGTAAAAGGCACAATAAATTTTGTGTATTCCAACCATAAAAAGGAATTTTCCCACCCCTCCTCTTATTTCTCTTGGAACATCAGCAAACTGAATTACTAGGGAAATATAACGAAAAGATTTTAAGTTATCCTGCAGACATGAAGACATGGGAAGTTGGCTATAAAATTACTTGTGGGTATTTTTGCTTATTCCCTGTTCAAACTCTGTCCAAAATTTCTCTATGAAATAGGAAACTTTTCCCCTTTCTTGCCTCTGTGCTCTGTAAGTCTAGAGATAGCTGGCCTTTTGTTAACCCCCCTCTTCACTCCCCACCCTACCCCTAAAATGCTTAGCAGTATTAGAGACTCATTCTTCATTGCCTGAACTGTTAAAAAAAAAAAGAAGTCCATAACAAAGCACTTCCTACCACTGCCAAGATATACTGTGATCAGTCACAAAACTCAGTACATATTCCAAGAAAATAAGTATCAGCAGTTGTAGATAAAACCAAGATGCATGACCAAATAAACATAGTGTATCCCTAGAAATATAGGATCAGATGTACAATACTAAAGGCAGAGGGTGTCTTAAGAGTTATTGATTAAACCCCAAACTAGAGTTCATATAGTATTGTGGTAGCAAACACCGCAAATTATTTCCCCTTTCTTTTCCTTTTCTTTCACTTTTTTTTCTCCCTTCCTAATTCTCTAGGTTGAAGGGTGAGGAGTGGTGAGAATAGTAATGATGACGTAGAGTATAATCAAAATCACATTCACTGTAAAAGTTGGGATATAGTCTTCACCTAAAACATCCTGATTCTTTTTCCCATTAGACTCTGAACATGCAAAGGGTAGTATTTATGTCATGTCTTTGTTCTGCAACTTGAGGATAATTCATAGACTTACAACCTGAAGAACATGATACATGCTCAATACTAAAGCACTTAGAGAAAATCTTACTTAAAAGATACGTGATGGGGTCAAGTTCAAATTATCCAAAGGGACTCAAGTGCATGAGCTAAGTTCATAAATGTTTAAGGGAGCCTTCCCTTGAGCTTTCCCATAGGACAAGGGGAAGAGAAAGAGGAATAAATTCCAGCTAGATAAGCAGTCAGGGTGAAGGACAAGAATGGTGGGAGAGGGAGGAGGTAGAAAAAAGGGCATCAACCAGAAAAGAGAAGGTTCATGAAACTCAAGTTTGAAATTGTACAAACAGTTAATAAAGAGAGACCAAAATAAGGAGGGTATGTTCCCAGGACCCTGGGCGAGTCAGCATCTGGCAGCTGACTTGTATATATGGTAATGTGAACAAAGTAGATCAAGTAAACAGTGGATTGATTGAGAATTGGAAAGGCTTCAGGGAAGGCACTTTCTGTTTCAGCATCACTGAAATTGCAAGAGATGCTACAAAGCTAAATCTCCAATTAAGAAATGAAAGAGTTCATCCTGAATAATGGCAGCTGGATTATAAACATTGTTCATAAAATACCTAAAAACTCTTATAGGAAATCGAGCTAATGAGATTAAAAAAAACACTATCTTCCAGATTGGGTTGTCATTTTTGACCCATTCTGAACTTGTTCTTATTTTTCCTCCATGTCCATCAGCTCACCTTAGGCATTTATCAGTAAAATATAATCAAATGCAAACATTCATGGTGAGAATCTGCAGAAAAACCCAAAATGCCACTTTAAGTAATTCTCATGGGAATTATTTGCAAAATGCATGAACGAGCAGCATTTTAACAAATGTATATAGGAAAGAAGATTCACCACATAAACCACTCTTCTCCCTGCAGGATCTGATAGTCCAATATCAACAATGTTTCCTGCAGGCTAACCCCTTAGTCACAGGAATCAAGCTGCTCTTGTTAACAACAAAGGCATGATTTATCTCTCAAGAATGTAAAGGAATGAAAGGCTTACGAAGAAAGTTATGGCTTATATGGATGAGATTCATCCCATGGGACAATGACTGTCTTGCTATTTACATCTTCTTTTATACATTCTGGGACCAAGCCACATCTTAGGGTCATGTGGTTGTTAATGCCCATCACTATCCTGATATTTTACTTTTTTATGCTAGTATTTCCTGTAGCTAGAAATTCATTAAGTTGATTTAATTTACAAAGTAACCATTTTTGCCAGAACAAGATTCATTTTGTTTGACTATGTATTTGTTTTCTTGAACATATATTAATTGGCATAATTTAAGCCATGTTTCTCAACATGCTGAATAATTTTTCTGAAGCATAATTCCTAGTCTTACTGTCCCTTCCCTGTACATTTCTAAAAGAAAAAAAAGATTCAACTTGAGATATGATTTCTGCTTGAAGAGACAGATGGATGCAAGAAACAGGAAATAGTACTCATCCAACTCAAAAATCCACACCCAAAGATCCAGCTGATAGAAAGGCCAATATTTTTATCTTTTTTTTACAAGTCATTTTCAGATTCCTTTTCCCTAAATTACTATAAAGCCTCTCTACAGAATTCAAACAACCAAAAATTCAGATAACTGGAATTTTTCTCTATTTTACACCTTAGGGAAAAAAGAAACAAAACTAATAAGCAAATGCATATCAGAGACTTGGGGTTTTGTTATTGCTGTGTTTTATTTATTGTGGTTGTTTTCTACCTTTTAGAGTAGGCCTCGGGGTAAGTATATCTTAGACTAATCACCTACCTCTTATTTACCAATGATACTCAATAATGGCATGTATGTTCAATCATAATGATATTGAGGCTCTTCATGGCAAGAACCATTAAAGGAAGAACAAATTCACTTTAATGGTATGTATACTATAATTTTTTTGAGAACTTTTTAAACTGGAGATCAATCTAACTCTCTGCCATAACATTTTCTTAACCAGGACATGTCAATATATATAAATACTGTATAAGTGGGAAAAGCAGTCTTTATTCAGTAATAAAACACACATACATATATGCACAATAGATTTAATAGCAAAGTAAATTCTGCAGAGAAAACAGAATTTCAATGACCCTATCAGTGAAAGAAGCCAGTCAGAAAAGACCATATATTTCCATTTATATGAAATATTCAGGATAGGCAAATCTATAGAGACAAAAAGTAGATTAGTGATTGCCTAGGGCCAGGGGAATGGAGGATGGGAGGGGTAGCAGCAAGTCACAGATGAGGGGTACAGGGTTTCTTTTCCTGGTGATGAAAATATTCTCAACTTAGATTGTGGTGATGGTTGCACAATTCTGTGAATATAACAAAAATCACTGAATCATACATTTTAAATAAGTGAAATGTATGGCATGTGAATTATAGCTCCATAAAGCTTTTTTCAAAAATACCCTCCCAAAGGTAGTTTCCCAGAGCTGCTGGATATGTGGGCAGGTCAATATAATCCAACTGAGAGAGCACAGACCTTTGGGTGAACCTCCTCTGCCTTCCTCCTCCTTCTGTCAGTGATATTTAACTAATTTCCGTGTCCTCCTCTGCTTTCATCCCATTGACTTGGAGTCGTACTTCCCCATCTGCACACTAACTTGGCTTTGAATTTCTGGCCCTTCTTAAAATAACATTGAGTGCTCCCTTTGGAATGTCCACTGATCAAAAACCCTGCCTCCTGGACCTCATACAAATCTAACACCTGAGCCCATTCTGCCATTCTTGACCAGCACACTCCCGGACTCTGCCAAGTTTCCATTGTTTCTAATCCAAACCTCAGTCTCCTCCCAGAGATGTTAAGTTAGAACCAAGGTAGGGACACTGATCGAAACCAAGCAGACTCCTCAAGAAACTCTTGCTTGATCTTCTGGCAGTCACCTATATCTAAATGACATTTGAAATATATAGAGACTTACACTAGAGAGCACCTAACCCCTTTTTCAGCCATTAAACTGACCAAGATACTAGTGGGTTTTCCCTGCAGATTGGCCCCCCTTATCCAACATCAGGATGCAGGTTACAGAACAGAGTCCTGGGAAGTTCACAGCAACACTGTCTGGTCCCCAGCATCACAGGTGCACCCATCTGCCCACCAGATTCAAGGAGGTCCTAGAAGCACCTCCCCAAATAGCAATGATTTACTCAATGTCCATGTTTGGAATGGCTTAGGAAAGGGAAAAGTCCTAAGAGCTTATCTGATCTCATGGAAAGATAGAAATCAGACATGTGGTTTCTTTTTCCTTTTCCCAGTCTTTTCTACTCCAAATTTGGAGCTCCTTTTGCCTCCATCTGCAGATTCTCTTCAGGAATCAGAAGGTCCAGCTGAGCCACTGAGTTGTCCTGTGGTCTGACTCTCTGACACTTCAGATTTTGATTTGAAGAAATTGCGTGATACTTTTTCCTCACACTGGCAAATGGCAGTTTTCACATCCTAAAAAGCAATGCTTTTTAAGTGAGAAATAGAAGAATTAATTTGTCCATCATTCCATTATTCCACCTAAACAGCTAATAATTAAAGAACAGGCCAGAACACCTCAGTTAACTACCTTGAAGATTTTTTTAAGTTGATCTTGAAGTTGAGAAAGCTGTCAATAGTCTAAGAAAAATTCTTTTAGGCATTTACCTAAAAGTTGTTACACTTTAAATGAATAGCTTATTCAAAAGTAAATTTAAATTTCTCTGTAGCAATTTTAGTTTCCATAAAGTTTAAATCTTAGAAATAGCTTAGTACAATTCCCTCACCTTAGAGATAACAACAGTAAGACCTAGTGAAGAGAAGTGAGTCGCCTCACTCCATGAGGTGGCAATCATTTATGATGATGTGAGCATGATGAAACTTACACTTGACTCAAGGGCAGGGAGAGGACGTGGAAGGGACAGAAAAGAATGAGAGGATCAGATATCTTCTTCTTCGGGCCCTTGCAATAATTGAAACAGAGAATACTCTGAAGAATCTTATCTAACTCCCTGAATCAAAAAGACGTCCTAGCGGCTAAAGAAGTTGGGAAACAGAAGGCCAAGCCCATTGTCCCACACTCAACTCCTGGACACTGGTAGCCCACTGCCTACCATGTCAGGACACAGCCAAGCCCAAAGTGAATCATAACTCATGCCAGACTTAAACAGTTGTAATAATCTCTTATACTTATTTGAATATTAATCTCTTTTCCCAAAATAATAATTGCAGTTATATTTTATAATTGAATACAAATTCATCCTCAAAGGATCATCTAATATAAAGGAAATAAAGCCAGAATTACTAGGAAAAAGTAAAATAGAACACATTTCTCTTAGACTTATTTCTTGATTTTTCTTAGATTTAACTTAATTTCTCTTTCAGGCCTATCAGAAAATCTTCTATTGGTAGAAATTGCCTATAATTTTTTTTTTTTTGGTAATGAGCTATGTCTGGCATTGCTGATCTATAATTCTACAGAGCACCTGCAGAGGGGAGAAGGACAACTGAGTGAATCACAGAGACTCTTAGGAAGGAGGCCGAGCTCTCTGCCTGAATAAGAAGTTAGTTATTCAACAGTTTCAGGGCATATCAGTTATGGGTCTCCTGGGAGGTATTTCTGAATCAAATGAGAACGTTTTAGGGAGGTTCTTTCCAAGGCAAGTGGTTCTGGAGCAGGAGACTAGTACCTTGTGGTGATAAATACAGCCTTAACTTTGGCTTCCCTCATTACTACTTTGACGACACTGGGTAAGTTATTGAACTTCTCTGTGAAATGAGACCAGCTGTCCTACTGCCATTAGGTTGTTGCAAACATTTAGTGAGGTAAATACATGACTGTACACAGATTCTATCCTCCATAACAGGTAGTTTTCTTCCCTCCCCTTCATTAAGGGAACCTAAGGTCTGGCTGTACTGTTGGAGGCAAAGTTGTACCACAAACAGGCTGTACTGGGGCCATAAGGATTTGGGGAAGATTGGGCCTAAACAGTAGCTTAGACAATTGGTGAAGGAGCCCAAGTCTATCCAACATTAGAATCAAGGTTCTTAACATTCTAAACCAGTGCAGTCCAAAGTATGGACTTTGGCCCAACAGTATCAGTATCATCCCAGACCTTCTAACTTTGGACCGGTAGAGGGTGGGGCCCAGGAGGCTATGATTCTACCAGCTCTTCAGGTGATTCTTTCCACACTCAAGTCTGAGAAGCACTATCCTAGAGAAAGTGTTACCAAGAAACCTAAAAGGACAAGAAGATAGAAACCAGGGAAACAACCCATTTTTCAAAGGCCTCAAGTCAAAGAGATTTTAAGGAAAGATGAAAGAGACAATTGGAGGAAGCCTCTGGGGAAAATCTTTAGATATCATAACAATTATGAATTTTAGAAATGCTTTCCTTTACTTAGGAAACATGAATCCACATGGTGCTTATTAATCTTGTAACTATAAATGAGCCACTGAGTTTATTACCAACTGGCTTGGTAGGTTGATCCCCAAGACAAGAAGGGATCAGCAGGAAAACCCTTAAATAGAAAGAGCCTGAGTGCTTATTTTTGGTGACAACAAGTAAAGACGGAGGTGGGAAGATACCATCTTACTCAGCAGCCAGTCTGAGGAGGAAAAAAAACAATCCAAATCTCTAGAGCTTTAAAGAAAAAAACAGAACAAAAAAACCCTCAAAAAACAAAAAACAAAAAGGAATCAGCCTTGGGACTGAAATCAGGGCTGAGACACAACCCATCAGCCATAAGTGGCCAGAGGCCCAGCAGCAAGTCTCCTTCCTAGGAACTAAACATCTGCCTGCTTTCACATCTCCATAACATGCTAAACTGTTAGCAAAAAGTTGTAGCATTCCACAAAGATCAAGGGCACATGACACTTAGAAGATTCAGCTACACATGTAAATATTTACTAGCTACTTCTTGGGGTCTATGGACCTGTTCCATTTTATCGGCAGCTGAAATCCATCATTTTAGTGAGCTGCTATATTTTGCTACGAATATGGGAGGCATGGGGGACAAAATCTGAAGCAACTGGGAAAAATACATCACGGATCTTTAATAGCAATTCCACTGCTGCCTCTGAAACTTGGGGGGTGGGGGAAGTGGGAGGATCATTCTGAAGTGGTTATGTCCATTTCGGAGAAATTTAACATTTTAATGGTCTTCCAGGCTCCCAGTGCCTGCAACTTTCTCTACTCAAAGTTAAGGCCACTTAACCCTATTTCCAGGTTGAAACTTCCCCCAGAATCTGGATCCAATATAATAATTATTCAGAAGAAACTGAGGGAGGTCCAGTTGAGTATTTCAAGTATATATACCTTCTAGGAAAGCTTATTCCTAGACCTGCTGTGGCTTATAGTTCCAGTTACATTTACTTAGCCTTGGCCTTACTCTTGTGAGCAGCTCTCTCCTTATATTTTATTGTATAGAGTTAAAATCTAAATACTTCCTTCAGGAAGCCAATAGATTACTTTTTTTAGAAAAATATTCTAAACTTCCTTCCCAGGTAAGTAGAAGAATATATGTTCTGGCCAGAGTAGAAATTAAAAACTCAGTAGAAAGATTAGGCAATAAATTAAAAAAATAAGAATTAAAAAAATAAATCAAGAAACATTAGATGATAAGGTTGAGGAAATCTTTTAGAGAGAAGAGCAAAAGGAAAGAAAAAAAGAAAGGATACAAGGAAAAGATAAGAGAATTGGAGTACTAGTCCTGGAAAATCTAAATACTAATTTTCCTGAAGAAAAGGACAAAGAAAATAAGAGGAAATCAGTTTAAAACTTCAAGAAAATGTCTAGAACAGAAGAACACGGGTATGAATGTTCAGCATGATGGATGAAAATAGAGCCACATCCAGGTACATCACTGAGAAATTTCAGAACCTTGGGTATAAAGGGAAGAGAAGGCATAATTCCGGGGGCGGGGGGAGTCATATAGGGAGAAATCAGAAAGTAAAAGGGCTTCCAATGACACAAAAGCAACTGAAAACTAGAAATTAATGGAGTAATGCCTTCAAAACTCTGAAGGAAAATGATTTCCACCTTAAATTTCTGTAAGCAGCCAACCCATCATTCAAGTGTGAGGGCAGAATACAAGTATTTTCGGGTATTCCAGGACACAAAGAATTTTAGAAACATGGTGAAGGCCTTAAGCATCATGAGTGGTAAGTACAATAATAAATAAGCAAATTTAAAATAAGACAACTCTGAGAATATAGAAAGTCATGCAGTGAAGAAAAAAATAGTATATGCACATCATTCATCTATCAAAAAGTACAGAGGGGCACCTGGGTGGCTCATCGGTGAAGCATCTGCTTTCAGCTCAGGTCATGATCCCAGGGTCCTGGGACTGAGCCCCAAATTGGGCTCCCTGCTCAGTGGGGAGTCTGTTTCTTCCTCTCTCTGCTACTCTCTCTCACTCTCTCTCGTTCTCTCTCAAATAAATAATCTTTAAAAAATGAAAAATAAAAAAAGTACAAAGATAATAACAATACAAACGTTTTTATTAATCTAACCACAAATGTGATAGAACTATTGGAAGGTCAGGGTGATAGGAAGGAAGGATGCAAGCAGGGACTCTTTGTGTGTGTGTGTGTGTGTGTGTGTGTGTGTGTGTGTCTGTGTGTCTGTGTGTGTCTGTGTGTGTATCTGTGTAGAAAGGGGAGGAAAGAGGGCTAAAATTCTCACCTTTGAATATGGGAAGTCAACAGATAATGTACAAGCCTTGAGAATAGAAATCAAGGAATGGAAACAGTAGCATTTTACTCAGATATATGGGGGAGGGGTGTCTGGGTGGCTCAGTGAGCTAAGTGTCTGACTCTTAATTTTGGCTCAGATCATGATCTCAGGGCCTCGGCTCAGCTCAGGAATCTTCTTGAGATTCTCTCCCTCACCCTCTGCCCCTCTCCCCCCATGTGCGTATTCTCTCGCTCAAATAAATAAGTAAATATTTGAAAAAAAAGAGAAAGAAAGATATAAGGGGGGAAATATCAAAACCAAAACTCAGCTGAAGTGTTTTCTTTTGGGGAAGGGGAAGTGAAGGGTGAGGGAATAGTAAATAACTTTTCATCACTAATTTTCTAGGGGTTTTTGACTCTTACAAGCAGAGATGATAATACCGTTGATTAAAATAAATGTGAGAGAGGCTGAGACCCAGCCCAACTATGAAAAGTGATAAGACAGAATCTGAAGTTATGACATCTTGATTTGCATCTTAGTTATGCCCCCTGACTAATTATGTGACCTTGGGCATTTTAACCCTATGAATCTCAGTCTTCTCCAATTAAAATGGGGGTTGTGGTGATTAGCAGTGGCCTGTGCATTATAAGCACTCTTCTGTTCACTGAATACAATGTAGAGAATCCCCTATGTATCAAGCACAGTTGTAGACATTTGTGATATACCAGTGAATAGAAAAGATTCCTGCCCTCACAGAACTTACTAGAATTAGTGGGGAGATACTGACAAGAAACAATACTACTAAATAAATTACATGCCGCATGAAAAGGTGACAAGTGACACACACCATGGAATAAAATAATGCAGGGGAGGGGGCATTGGGACTTCTGGGAAAGGCCTCATGAGAAGGCAATTTTGAACAAAGACTTGAAGGAGCAGGGAGGTGAATGATTCATATATTTGGGGAAAAACATTTGAAAGCAGAGGAACAGCCAGCTCCAAATATCTAAGTAGGCATGCACATCACATGCTAGGGAAAGTCAGGAAGCGGATGTGGATGGAGCCGTGAAGGTAGAGTAGCAGGAGGTTAGGTCAAAGGGGAAATGCGCCCTGTGAAATCATGAAGAACCTTGAAAGCATGAGCAGGACTTTGGCTTTACTCAGAGTGAAACAAAGAGCCATTGCAGGGACCTGAGCCACGGTGTGACATGATCTGGTTCACTGAGGCAAAAACCACTGTAGCTGCTGTGCTAAGAATAGAGCATAAGTGGGCAGTGGTGGAAGCTGGGAGACCAGTAAGATGTGCCTGCAATGTTCCATTAAGATGGTGGTGGCTTAGACAAGCAGAGCTGGAGAGAAGTGACTGGATTTTCTATACTGAATAGATTGACCTCTTACTATCAATTACCCAAGATGATGCAACAAATTAAGATAGAAATTAAGAAGCATGCTATACAACTTCCCAGTCTCTTTCTGAATAAAAAAAATACCATAAATGGAAAAATCTAAATTGAAATATAGTATTAGTTTGTCCTTATGTATGTTAACAAAATCTGTAAGGGTTGCATTTCCCTTCAATCATAAAACCTCCATTATTTTGTAGCTGTTAACATTTGTATACAATGGAAAGATCTGGGATTTAAAGGGGCCCGAGCATTTATACACATGGTATCATGTTCATTTCTCTTACTTTGCACCCGACCTTATACAGTAAGCATAATTTAGGTGCTGCTTAGCTGAAGATTTATTCATTCATGGAGTATTGTTAAATAAAGCCTGAACCTTAACGTTAGCCTGTAGTGAGGAAGAGTAGACAAACTAAAGAATTTAAGACACACATGAAAGAGGTTAATGCCATAGAGCTAGTTGGTTTAATCACTCAAGGGAGTTCCGAGGACAGCAGCTATTCCTTTCAGCTGGGGGAGGATCAGGAGGTGGTATGTGAAAGGCTCCGTGGAGGAAGTGACATCTGTGGGACTGTTTATATTTGGATATTTCAAGATGAGGCAGAAGGGGGGGGGGTATTCCTGGCAGTGAAAAAAAAAAAATTAAAGCCCCTAGGTAGAACATTTCAGTGTATATAAGAGGAAAAATAACTTCTGAAGAGTCACCGAAGCATAGAGCATGGGAAGAGGAAAACTGAAAATTATGAGAAACAACGTGAGGAAAATCATATTAAGGAGAGTCTCAACATTGCCAGATAAAGGACACTGGATAAAGATGATCACAAAAAGAAATAAAACCAAATGAGAATCCAGTTTTCAGAGAATTGTTCTATGCACTCATCCTAGACATCGACCACTGGACTGGCTGTGAATTTCACAGCTGTCAAGTTCACTGTCCAAGAATAGAATGTGGGCAGAATCCTTGAGGTAAAATTTAAACTGCCAGCCAAGGGAAAAAAAATTTACTTCCTAATTTAATTTCATTTTCATTTAGTGTTTCTTTATCTTTGGATGCTTATATCTCCGTGTTGTTTTGCTTTCTATCCAAAGTCAACAAAGAAATGATAGTGATTCTCTTTTCCTCATCTCCTGCATCGCTCCTTCCCAGTTTTAAGAAAATAGCACCATCAGTGAATCTAATGACCAGTCCTGTGCTTTTAGTTAATTTTTAAAAAGATTTTATTCATTCATTTAACAGAGAGAGACATAATGAGAAAGGGAACACAAGCAGGAGTGAGAGAGGGAGAAGCAGGCTTATTGCTGAACAGGGAGCCCGATATGGAATTCGATCCCAGGACCCTGGGATCATGACCTGAGGGGAAGGCAGACACTTAACAACTGAGCCACCCAGGCACCCCTTTAAGTTAATTTTTATTTCAAGCCACAGAGGTCAGAACCAAAACCAGGACCCTCATAAACCACATCAAAGAAAATTTTTAGATGCTACATGAGATGGACTAAGCCTGTAGTCAGCCTTTGCATCTCAGTGAACGTGACTTCAGCAATTTGGCTGAACAGTTTTGTTGTGTTCCCCAAATCCCTCTCATGCCCTAATAAGTAGAAATGTAGCACCCGCTCGACAGGCTGCAAGATTTTCTGTAACCCAGATTATCTGGAGAGCTCTCAGTTTTATGATGGAATTTTCCAGTCTTTAGCAAAGTCCCACAATCCCCATTTCTGCCAATAATAACAATAGCGAACATTTGTTAGAACATACTCTGTTCTAACTGCCATGTGCAATCTCATTTAATTCTCACAACTCTGTGAGACAGGTGCAATCATTTTGTCCGTTTACAAAGAGGGAAACCAATGCACTGTCTAGCCATGAATCATAGAGCTAGAAAGTAAGTGAATGAATGAACGTTTCTCCCTTCTCCAATAAGAGTCCCCAGTCGCTGCCCGGAGCTCTGACCTGATTCTTTCCTCTCCAGCAGGGTACTGTCCTGGATCTGGGAATGAAGTCATCAGACTATACCTCGGTTTCTTTCTACAAAGAAACCTAGATTTGTCTCCTAACCTGGCCACTTGCCAAATCATCTTGTCCTCTGCAGCTTTTGGACTTTTTCAGTTTAAGAAAAAAAGGCCCTCTTATCCTTACCCCCTACCACCATTATTCTGTTATCTTATCAAAACTTTCACTATTTTATCTTGAGAGGTTTTCTCCCCCCACTGTGTTTCATCATTTTCAAATGTCAGATTAATTTGTCACCCTGTAGACCCTTCTGGAGACCTTAACATCATGGTTCATCAAAACCATGCTGGAATCCATAACCAATCCAGACAAAAACTGAGAATTAAAATGCCATTACCAGAACGGGGAGAGGGGGAAAAAAAAAGACTGTTCTCCAGATGCATATACATCTGTGTATTTCTTTGGATCTTGACTTTGAAATGTCAAAACACTGCCACATGGAAAAGATTCATCGTCTTGTAGTTTATATATCTGAGTACACAAACATATGCTTGTGAATGCTGGGAGAACCTGGTTTACGATGCCACCTAATTCAGTCGACATGGTCAAGGCCTTTAACTAATTTTATACAAAGTTCCGAAAACAGGTATAGGGCCCTTGTTCATAAACAAACGGATAGTTTTAATAGGATCACCCATCTAAAAAGTAGTCCAAATAACCCATGTTCTCCTGTATATGTAAAGAATATTTTTACAGAATATGTAAAGACGTTGGTTGCCCTTAATCATTTTTATTTTTAAAAAGGGACTAAAGAACACTGTTATATTCGTATTTCTCTAAATTATCTTGCATTTATTGTCACTATACATACATAAGTACATATTTATGTCATCGTACCATGTATTCATTTTGGTTTTTGTATTCTGCTTTTCCTTCACTTTATTCAATATTCTTTTGTACCTCAGTAAACCTCAAACTTGCCTTTTCTGTGTCATAGGATAGTTACACAGGCTCCTTTGCAATACTCCCGCTGTTCACCACCACCCCCTTTTTTGACTTTTGGGGTTGCCTTATTTTCTCCTATTTTAAACTGAGCTATTTTTAACACCTTCATATAATTTACACTTCCTTCTTAGGAATACTTCCATAGAGCACAAGCTTCAACTAAACTTTAGTTTCTTGTAAACTTTTTGTTTACCCAAATTTTAATTGGGAGTCTAATTTAACACACACACACACACACACACACACACACACACATGAGCAGTGCAAAGGGAAAACTCTAAACCCTAACCTTACCCACATTCTTTTCCTCTAGAGCTCCTTAGAGCCTGTTCTGCACAGCAATGCCATGGATAATCCCAGAAGTGGAATGACAACATCAAGATGGAGGAACAGCATGAAAACTTTTTCTTTTTTTTTTTTTTCCTTAACTTTCCCAGACTACTCTCAAAAGGACTAAAGCAATTTACAATGCTGGTAGCTCCTTATAATTGTTTCTTTCTCAAGCCCACCAACTGCTATTGTGTTTTGCTTTAATTATTGATTTATGGCATTTAAATAGGTATAAAATGGTACCTAAGTAATGTTTTAGAATCCATACCCTCAATTTTGAGCAAAACCATACATCAATTTTATTATAGGCTGATTTGTTTTCTCTTTATTTTCATTTTCTTATGAGTATATAACTATCTTCTCATCTCCATATTGAATTGGCTTTTAGTATTGGTATGACACACTTACATAAATTCCTATAGCATGCTTATAACTCTTGTATTCTTTTAAATTACTTTTTTTCTTATATATAACATATATTTTGTAACAAATTTTATCTATTATTTTGTCATCCTGTTGTTGAGGGTTCAGAGGTCGATCAAATTGGGAGCAGTCTGGGCCAGCCTGAGATGAATTGTGCTGTGACTAGTTCTTACCTCTGTGTGGGCTATTGTGTGGTTTGTCAGGAAAAAAAAAAAAAGCTTGGAATAGGTCAGAAAAAAGGAAGGAACACATCGGAACTTTCCATCTTATCTGTGATACTATCCTTGGGTTTCTTCAATGGTTAGGAATTTCTTTTCTAATTATAAATTTCCTATCTTGTTCCAAAAGGTAGTAGAAAAAGTTTACAGAAGAATACACACAATAAAATAATGTCAAAATAGAAGTAAAATTCGGAAATTAGGACAAAGGAAAATATAAATGGATGTAGAACATCAAGGTCAGGTAAAAAAAGAACACAGGATAAATGTGGAGTGTCTTTTTTGTCTTTCAGTACTTTACTTTTTGATAAATCTGGAATTTTTATTGCAATATGTGGTACATTTATCAGTCATTCAGTTCTTCTCTATACCACTGGCCAGTTGTCCCTGCTATATATAGTGACTAGTGTGATGTCATTCTCTCGTTCTAGTGTTTCTGTTCTGTCATCTTTCATTCTCTTAAAACAGTTTATAAATTCTTCTGAAATTTCAATATAATTATGTTTTCTCTTTTTAGTCAAAAGACATAGCTTTTTTATACTATGCCTTATTTATCAGAAATTTGCACAGAAAATTACAAAGATAGACAGACATATGTCATATGCCCCTATCCAGTTTCCCCCATTACTAAAATATTACATTAGTAAGGTCCGATTGTTGTAATTAGTGAACCAGTATTGATCCATTATTATTAACTAAAATCTATGCTTATTTTAGATTTCTCAGTTTTCCTTAATGTTCTTTTTTCTCTTCCAGGATGCCATCAAGGGTACTGGATTACATTCAATCATCATGTCTCCTTAGGCTTCTCTGTGACTGTAATAGTTTCTCAGACTTACCTTTTTTTTTTTAATAACCTCAATATTTTTGAGGAGTATTGGTCAGCTTTGTTATAGAGTGCCCCTTACTAAGAACTGAATTATGCTTACCCAAAATGCGTATGTTGAAGTCCTAACCGTCAACGGGACTGTATTTGGAGACAGGGCCTGTGAAGAACTGATAAAGATTAAGTAAGGTCATAAGGGTGGAGTTCTTTTTTTTTTTTAAGGTTTTATTTATTTATTCATTTGAGAGAGAGAAAGAGAGAGAAGGAGGAGGGGAAGGACAAAGGAGAAGCAGGCTCCCCGCTGAGCAAGGAGGTGAATGTGGGACTTGATCCCTCGGGATCATGACCTGAGCTGAAGGCAGAAAACCCACTGAGCCATCCAGGTGTCCGCATCCAGGTGGGGTTCTAATCTGTTTAGGCTGGCACTCTGGTAGGAATAGGAAGAGACACCAAAGCTCTCTCTCTCTGCTATGTGAAGACACAAAAAGAAGGCACCATCTGCAAACCAGGAAGAGAGCTCTCCCAGAACTTGACCATGCTGGTGCCCTGATCTCAGACTTCTAGCCTCCAGAACTGTGAGAAAATAAATTTCTGTTGTTCTAGCTTCCCACTCTATGGTATCTTATTACAGCAGCACAAGCTGACTAATATTCCCTCAATTGGGATTTGTCTGGTGTTTTTTCTCATAATTAGACTGGTGTTTGGGGTTTTAGGGAGGAAAATCACAGAGGTCAAGTGTCATTTTCCTTATGTTATATCAAGAGTGCATCCCATCAATGTGGCTCATCACTATTGATGTTGACCTGAAGGGATCACCTGGATGGAGCAGTGTTTGTCAGATTTCTCCACAGTCATCTTTTCTCCCCTTTCCACACTGTACTTTTGGAGAGGGAATCACTATGTACAACCCACACTTAAGGAGTGAGGAATTATACTCCACCTCTCTGAGGGCACGGTATCTAGATAAGTTACTTGGTATTCCTCGGCATGGGAGATTTGTCTCTTCTCTTCCATGCATGTATTAACTCAATTACTTCTTTATATCAGCATAAAGGAGGGGAGAAAGGAGGCTGCACAGGGGCAGAGTAGGAGAACTGCCCTTGCCCCCAGTGAGATATAGCACTATGCAAATCTTTCCCTTGGGGTACAGGCATTTCCCAAAGTTTACTCTTACCCTTCCCCACCAGAGCCACAGGGAAATTTTCTTGGTTGCTCAGTATAAAACCTGGTGGCTTTCCAAAGGTAAACCCCTTGTGGCCCCAGGAGTTCCTCACTGTCAAGTTAGCGCACACTCAGCCTCCAGCAATACATTAGAATTACTATTTAGGTTCCTGTCTCCAGTGGCCTCTGCTCTACGTGGGCAGATCTTAGCTGGGCCTTTGAATTCTTCTGTCTCTCCAGATTCGGACACGGTGGTTTGCATTGTGACCTCAGTTCTACCATGGGTCCAAGAAGTCATTGCTTTTAAATATGCTCAGTTTTTTCTTATCGCATAATGACAACTTCCAAGCTCTTTACAAATTGGAGCTGAAACTGACACGAAGTTCTAATAATTGTTACTTTGTAAATTCGGTTTAAAAATCATATGTAGCCAATCAAGAATAGTTATCTCTTTTTAAAATACCTTTTTGTAACTTTACCCATAAATTATTCCACATAAACTTAAACATGAACAGTTTCTATACAAATTTTGGTATCTTCACCATTTTTTTTTTGTTTTTCCAATAAGGAAACCATAATGTTTTCTTTATGAAAGAAGTGACTATCTTTAAATAGACTAGGGTCCAAAAAGGCAGTAGAGCTGATTTAAAGCCAGACCCTTACTATTTTTCTTCAGAGAAAAGAATAAAGAAAGATAAGAATGGTGCTTGTAATTACCAAGAATTTCTAATTAGATAGAAAAATCTAGAAATTTTAATTTATAATAGGAAGCCCAGAATTAAAAACTGAAATAGCTGGAAACTCGAAAGGAGAGAAGGTATGTATAAATACAGAGAACAAATTGATGGTTGCCAGAGGGAAAGGGAGTTGGAGGTTGGGCAAAATGGGTGAAGGGGCCTGGGATATACAGGCTCCCGGTTATGGAATGAATAAACCATGGGAATAAAAGGAATAGTATAAGGAATATGGTCAACAATATTTTAATAGCAATGTAATGGGATAGATAATAGCTACATTTGTGGTGAATATAGCACAATGTATAAACTTGTCAAATCACTAAGCTGTACACCAGAAATTAATGTAAACTTGTGTACCAACTATACTCAAATAAAAAAAGAAAATATAGCAATAAATAAGCAAATATATATATATTTTATATGTATGAGCATAGAACTATATAAAGCTACATACTGTAAGAAGTATATGAAACAAACAATGGCCAATCCCTTCATCCTTGTGCTATTATATGATTATATGACTAGGAAGAAATATATGGGAAATACGAAAAAATAAATAAATAAAGGAGAGAAGATCTAAAGTCATATGTGAGTGGGTTTCAGGTGCTAGGACTACAGGCCACCCAAGCAACCTAGCCTTTATACCTTCAGTTCAGATTCTATTTTTCTCACTGAGGCTTATCATTTTATAAATCCCTTAAGCACCAAGATTAATATCCATATACTTAATTTTTTTATCTTTATATATATAAATAAGTAATAGCTAAGTAGCAATTAATGTGCAATACTTCTGGAGCTTCCTTACAATCTGAAAATTTGCTAAACTCATTTGTTACTTTGATTAGTATTGGTTAATTCCATAATTTCTATGACTTTTCTAATTTATATGTATATTTTTCTATTATTCCTGAAATATTTTTCTCCTAATTTTTACATATGATTCTATTTTCTTTTCAAATAGCTATATTGGAAATAGGTGAAATGAGTGTTATGCTAAACAGTAATGTTGACAGGACAGATCCTCCTCTTACTCCTGGTTCAAAGAAACAGCTTTGTATTTCTTTTTTCTTTTCTTTCCTTTCCTTTACTTTCCTTTCTTTCCTTTCCTTTTCTTCCCTTCCCTTTTCTTATTTTGACAGAGAGAGTGCATGCAAGCACAATCAGGGGGAACAGCAGGCAGAGGGAGAGGGACAAGCAGGATCCCCACAGAGCAGGGAGCGCGATGCGGGGCTCGATCCAGTGACCCTGGGATCATGATCTGAGTCGAAGGCAGACATTTAACTGACTGAGCCACCCAGGTGTCCCCAGCTTTAGTATTTCTGAAGTGAATGTAATGTTTCTACACTCTAAATACATACTACTAAAAAACTATTTTATACACTTAAGTAACTTAATGAAGAAAAGATGGCAAATTCTACGAATACCTTCCTGGAGTCACTTGAGCTCAAATCATGGGCTTTTGTTTTCTCTCTTGTTAATCTGATGAGTATTATCTTTGTGACACAGAAGCCTCACTTTATTGCAATACCTCTATTCAAATAGAGGTTATTATTCATCTGCTATATAACTATACTTTGCTTGCTAAGTTTCCTGTAGTTTCATTTTATCTTTAACATTTGCCTATAAGTTTCTTTTTCTTTTCTAATTTGATAGTGTTCATAGGTTTAAATTTAAAACTATATGTTTTGGGGGCACCTGGGTGGCTCAGTCGGTTAAACATCTGCCTTCAGCTCAGATCATGATCTCGGGGTCCTAGGATCTTACCCCATGGGCTCCCTGTTCTGTGGGGACCCTGCTTGTCCCTCTCCCTCTGCCACCCCCCAATGCTCTCTCTCAAATAAAAAAATAAAATCTTTTTAAAAAATTTAAAAAAATTAAAAACTTTTTTATTTCAAAAATATATATCAAGTAACATATTTTAGTAAAGCATATTTTCCAAAGAACATATATTTGGAAATTTTAGAAATTTATAATTTGACAGTTTTATAATATTCAGGAAAAATTCCAATTTTCTCTCTAGTTAATGTACATTATTTCTTGTGACTATTTGCTTATCAATTTTATAATTAATGATTTAACTTGATACCAAATTTATTAATATAAACTGGGAATGATAGGACAAAAATGATTTAAAACATGTCCTCAAATGATCTTCTGCATTCCTGATCTTAACTAATATTTTCTCTTTTCTTATCATTTAGATCAAGTTTTTAAATAAATCCTAGCAGTAGTTTACTCAACTTAGTCATTATTTTTATCTTAAATGTTTACTCATTTTCCATTTTATTCCATCCTTTAATTTTATCTCAGTATCTCCTCTTGCAATTACATGGAGTTTTTATAGGAGAACATATTTTAAGAATAGCTTATGCCCTTCCTATAGGAAGAAAACCAAATAACATCTCCTTTGCTTAGTACAGATTGCTCTTTACTCCTATAAGGGTCAGCGAGTCTATCATATTAAACGAAAATGAATTTACCAGGGTGGAGCTAAGAGACCTACAAATCAATAAACAATTGTCAGACTAGATAGTCTATGACTGGCTTATTTATCATTCAAATTCTGAAACAGAAAAAAAAATCTTTCAAATAAACAGAAAAATGCCAAGGTCATGTAAAAAGACTGAAGAGAGATGGCTGCATGGAGTCGCTGTCTTTTATATAGTCATGCTTTCAAAAGGTTTATAATAAGGACCAATAACCAGATTGACATTCAGTACTGACTCCTATCAGTCTACACACCACCACCGGGGCAAGAACTTTTCTCAGATCCTTGCTTCCAGATGTGATTCACCTTACTAAAGCTCAGCCAACTTTAAAGAACTTTTCCTCACGGCGCTTTCAAATTCTAATGAGATCTCCAGAAGTCTATTGCAAAATACCTGTGGCCCTTTACACACTTTCATCATTGGCTCGTAAACAACCCTTCTTTTATCTTCAAACAGTCTACATGCGTTTCAAAGTTTATTTTTTTTAAAAGTTTTGTTTGACTATACAATTCTAGAGGATTTTGTATTTTTGTCTAAAAGCCAATGAGCTTTGGCTTTGAGGAATTTCTTTTTGTACCTAAAGACACCTTTGGTTTACGTTTTTGCTGATCACAGAACTGACAGGTCCTGTGAAAAATAACAAGTTGTCAACCTGACTAATCTTTGTCTTTAAAACAGGAGGCTAATCCCAATAGGGTCTGTGAAGCTTCTTGACTTTACCCACATGCTGCTAAAGATAGGAGGCAGAATAAACAATCAAAACCTCGCCATGTAGCAGTTACATATAATAGCATAGGGACTGAGTGGCTTCCATTTTTCATCCTTTTACAATGCTGTCTGTTTTAAAGTAAAATCCTGGGCATTAAGCAACTGCCACAAAACAATGGGGAAAAGAAACAATTACCAGAGTGTTGCTTTTAAATAAATATCAGAACTACAAAACATCCAGCTCCAGACTATTCGAGAAACCAAGTCTTGTTCATCTTCGTCATCTCTCTCCCTTAGGACTGTCATGGATGTGGTTCTTCACCCCTATCAACAAGGACTGGCTGCCATCAGGCCATATAGGGCCTCCACACAAATGAGAAAAAGACAAGTCTTCCTCATGTAAAAGTTTTTAAGTCAGTATAGTATATATTCCTCAGTATAGTATATATTCCTCAGTTATAACTACAACAAACATAAAGTCATTCTTTATAAAATTCACAAGTCAAACTACTGAATGTAAAACAATATAAAATTCAAAATTGTATATGCAAAAATTAATAATACCAACTAATTTCTATTTAGTACTTTGTTTAAAATAATTACACAACATGCTTTTTTGGCCAATACATTTATTACAGCACTTCTAAATTTTGTTTGTAATTTTGTCTCATTCTATAAAAATGACCATTTGGTGAAGCTATACTTTTTGTGATACTGTAGGCCTTAAATCATGTTCAATAAATTTTCAATTGGAGATTAAATTCTCCACTGCCACTGACAGACTTAACTATAAACTGAGAACCAGGTAAGTATTTGGAGTGAATTAAGGCTGCACGATGATGTCCCATCTGTTACTCCTTACTATGTTCATCAGTCAATTTCAATTGTAAATTTGTATGCCTTTGTAGTAATTCATTTCTACAATGTTTCAAAGTATATATGTCATCTAGAACAGAAGTCAGCAAACAATGGCTCACAAGCTGAATCTCATCCACCATCTGTTTCTGTGCAGCGCATGAGCTAAGAATGGCTCTTGCATTCTTCAATGATTAGAATAATGTTAAAAGAATAGTATTGCATGACACATGAAAATTCTATGAAACTAAAATTTCAGTATCCATAAATAACATTTTATTGGAACCCAGCCAGGCTCATTTGCTTATGTGGGGGCTAGGGCTGCTTTTATACCACAATGGTAGAGTTGACTAATTGAACAGAGATCATATGGCCCACATGCTTAAAATATTTCTTATCTAACCTTTTTGCAAACCCCTGACCTAGAACTCTAAAAAGGTTATGATGGTCTTTTTTTTTTTCTTTTTACCTTTTTAACTTAAAAAAAATTTAATTCTAATATAATTATCACATAGTGTTACAGTAGTTTCAGGTGTATTATACAGTGATTCAATAAATCTATACATTCTTATTCAGTGCTCATCTGTGATAGTTTTTTAACACTGAAAAACATTTTTAAAATGATAATCTTATTGTATCACTATTATGTATTAGTAATGGTTGTATTATGACATTATTGCTATATATTACTATTTTTATTATTATGATCTATACTTCTGAGTTAATATTGCATGTTATTATTCTTTGTAAATCTATGCCATTAATATATCTATCTACATATTTAGGTATTTCTAATTACATCATCAGCAATTTCTTAAAGAGCATCACACTCTGCTTCTAACATAGTTTTTAGTGACAATATTATCAGTTGACTTCTCCATCACATATTTGATAATGATTTTTAAGGGTTTTTATACTTAGTAAATTTGTTTTAAATACAATTCAATGTTTGGCTGAAGTAAAAAAATAGTTGGATAGTTCTTGAAAGAGAAGTAAAATTTAGTGGTGTCAAAGATATTTTTTACCTGTATTATTAACTATCCAGTTTAAAGAATGCACAGATAAAAGAATTAAAGGTTCTGTTGTGCAATCTGTTGTTTTCTATGTATACTTATATTATTTGTCCTTAAGACATGAGGTTAATCCCAAAGAGGTCTATGGAGATTCTCAAATTTTTTTTTTGTCTTTAAAATTGTCTTTTTAAGTTGTTTAGTCCACAAGAAAAGTACACAAGTCTTTAGTTATTTAACTTACATGGCAAAATTCCAACCCAAGAATTCACATATGGAAACAGATGCATCTCCATAATCCACAAATCTAATAATAATTGCTCTTTACTCTATTTGGCACACATCAGAAATTGTACCTAAAATAAATAAGTCATGTTTTACATTTCTTGTTATCCAAACAATTCTGCTACAATTTTATAATTTGGCTTTGCATTCTATCCCCTAAGGAGTATGATATGTTGCCAATGTTTGTATTCTGTGCATATGTCATCCATGGTATAAAATTCTGCTATAGTTTCTAAAAAATACAGCAAATCACCATTATCTCATTAATTTTATTGAATAATTCTCTGATGCTAGACATAGCCTTGCCAAAAACTGAACCCTGCAGATTAAGAGGTCAATCATAGAATGCAAATATTTTTCTCTTTCCAAGTAATCTGTTAGCACCAGAAGTTATAAAACTTTTCTATAAGACTTCAATTTTGAATACTTCCATTATGGCTGAAGTGCATTTTACATTTTTATGTTTACTAAGAATATATAATAAAAGCTGACAGCCATTTCATACTTTCTTTCATTAGTGGATTTTTTTCTATCCCCAAAACATTTATAACAGAGACAAAAAAATCCTTTGAGTGAGAATAACATAATCCAATCATTTTAAACATTTGGAAGAATCTGTATATAATCATTTCTGAAATATTCTTATCTATAGTTTCTTTTGGACTGTTATACTTTCTTGCAAGAACTGGATACTTTTCAACAAGAGTGGAATGTCCTTTTATTTCATAGTCAAATTAGATGTGCATGAACATGAATCTACAAATAAAATATTCAGTTTAGTAAATTCTTTTGTGTTTCTTCCCCTTCAAGCTGCTCCTGAAATTCTTCATTTAGAATTGACACTGAAGTAGAATTAATATCCTACTCCATTCTTAACGTATCTATGCTCCATTCTGCTGAAAATTATGGTTCGGAAGTCTTTTCTGTTTTATTTTGTCATTCCACCTGTTTCTCCAGAACATTTATTTAACCAACTAAAATTTCTCTTTAATTTTCTTTCCCAAAAGCTTCCCAGTTATTTGTTTTCTGATACTAATAATTTATTTAAATTTTCCTTTCAACATCTGAGGGGAAATAGCACCTTTTTCAAAAATTCGAAACATTTAAAAATATATAACATGTCTCCAGATTTTAAGAGGTTAACTTCTATAACAACACTTCCATAGTAACAACAACAACAAAAAAAGCCAACTCTATAACATAATTAACAAATTGCTACATGGTAATCTCTATTTGGTATCTATGCAAAACATACTTTGTAGATTATTAATGGAAATTGTATTGTTACATAGTAATTTGTGTCATAATATAAGAACTTGTAGATTAATTGGTAATTCAGCAGTACAATTCTGGTCCAGGAAACAAATAGCAGATGGTATAAAGTATAGCATATGATACCCAATTAAGCCAGTGCACTAAAACCAATAGGGGATTTTTTTTAAAAAAGATTTTTCACCAAGATATTCAATAAGAAGCTCCTTGTTTCAAGGCCCAAGTTATTGGACCAAAGTTTTTTTGATTATTAAGCTCATTCCTCTTTTAAGAGGTAAAGCATAATTATACACATCTTCTCTGTTGTAATAAGACTGTATGTCCATCTGTTGGAAATCTGTCACACTATGCTGACTTTACTAGAGCAAAACTCCTTGCCGTCACAAGCCAGAAAAATATCATGAACTATGCAGATCATCCTTCTTTGGAGTGAACATGTAGGACAGAGGAATTTTAAAAGTTCAATAGAAGGATGTCTATACGTGACTACAACCCTCATTGCCATGGCCCCTTTGTGTAGTATACAACCTGAACATTGTGAACAGCAGTTATCTATAAGAAGAAACCGGGAAACACTCTCCAGTTCCTATTGCAAAAAGTGGTAAATAAATATTTATTGCACGAGTAACACCTAGTGCCTAATATGAGTATTCCTTTCTCTTTTCTTTCCCATCCCCATCCACTTTCCCATTTTTGTTTCTTCTTTATGGTGAAGTAAATTTTTAATGTTATGACACAGACTTTGGAGCCTCAAACTGCTTCATTAAATTTAGGTCATTGCTGAAAGTTGAGATTGTTCTGGGCAACATCAAGCATTTTATGCCTCTCAACAGGATAAGCAGCCAAGGCCAAAGAAAGAATTAACTTAAAAATATAGAAGACTCACTAGTCAGTAGTCTTGTAGTAGTTTTATATGGTGACATATGGTAGTTATGTCTGTGGTGAGCACAGCCTAACATACAACACTTGTTGAGTAACTATGTTGTATATCTGAAACTAGTGAACGTTGTGTGTCAACTATACATCAATTTTTTAAAAAGCAATAAAAAATATGGGAGATTAAGTAAATGTTAGTAACTATTTAGATGGGCTGTTCACATAAAAATGAGAATACAACTACTAGGTATCTAGGAAGTGTTTGATTTTTCAAGTGAGACAAGAGTAGTTCAGCAGAGAAAAGTAAAGAGATAATAATATGTCTCCAAGAGCATAAATTCAATTCATAAATGGATGTATTAAGCACATGGAATATTCAGCACTGAACACCCATCCTAGGAGGAGAGATTAGCAATATACAGATCGAGTCTATAGTCCTTGGAATATGATATATACAATAAAATAGAAAGGGTGCTATGGAAAAATAAAGGAAAAAGAAACTACTTTGACTAGGAAGGATGGTGAAAATTTCATGAATTAATTGACCAAATATTGATGGAGGACATACAATGTGCAAGAACTATTTTTAGTGTTAAAGCAAGCAAAACAGCCAGAACAATCACCCTCATGAAGCTTACAATCTACTGAAGAAAGCAGACCACAAGCAAATAAAAGCTAAAATATCTGTCAATGGTGCAAAGTGCCATGGAGAACAATAGCAGCAGAAGACGGGAATGTGTTGGAAAATTACATTTTTAGGCAGGATATTCAGGAAGGCCTCCTAAGGAAAGCAATGTTTTAGCAGATCCCTGGAGGAGGCAAGTCATAAGACTCTTGTGACTCCCAGGGATGTTGAGGGAAGTGTTTGGGCTAGAGTAGGGATGGTGCGTTGGAGGAGTGACCTATTCAAGCGTGAAGGCCAGTGTGGCTGGGATTAAGGGGAAGCCGAACTGTATGGAGAAGAGAAAACAAGGGACAGATCATGTAGGGTCTTGTGAACCACTGTGAGGATTCTCCTCCCAATGAGATGGGAAACAATGAAAAGTCTTAAGCAGAGGAGACTTTGGACTCCTTTGCATGGACCCTCTGGACTTCCTTCTTCAAAATCCCAAATTCTATTGAAACTGAAACCACTCCCCGCCGCCCCCCCCCCAAAATATCCCTCACTGCTGTTACAGACCACATCGACCTCCTGGGTTTAGATTCCAGCCTAGTCCAGACCACTTCTTGCTACAAACCAAGGATGTGGTGACTTGAACTCCCTCCTCTTCATTGTCCATAAAAGGCCATGGTGTAAACTTCCATAGCACATTTGGAGGAGAGAGCCCAACTATCCTAGACACCTAAGATAAGAGTGTATACAAAAAGCAGTGCTGAAATATGAGACTGGAAAGTTGGGCTTGGTCTGTTTGACATTTGCACTTTAACCTTAGGACAAGGATATTTTATTGCATGCTTTTTAATCACTGTAGTAAATTGGATTATGTTCAGCAGATATTCACTCATTTTTCCTAGGATCATAGATTTAGCTGGTGGTTTTTCAGACAGGTTTAACTTACAGAGCTGCTGTAATCTTTCAAAATGAAGGAGGAAGATCCTCACACATCTATCTGAGAAAATTAGCCCCAGGCCTGGAGAGAAAAGTGTTTCCAGATCCTTCTGTATGAATTCTACCTGTGAGACAAACTTTTTTAAAATAAATTGTTTATATGATTCTTCAGAAAACCATATGTACTAATTATATCTACTTTTGAGATGCCAAATTTAGAAGTAATAAAGCAATGTAACTGGTCAATTACATGATCAATTTTTAAGAAATGTCTTGACAGATTTGCAGTAGATTGGAAAACCCATCACAGTGAAAAGTTAGATAAGCCTGAGGCTCCCCATTTAAAATGTGAAATTATTTTTTAAAAGATACAGAAGCAGAGAGATGTTATCTTAGAAAGAGTAAAGAAGATCAGAAACAAAGAAGCTATTTTTCCCTACCAAAGACCTCAAGATTTTAGGCAGTAATATTGGCAACTAATTAAGTTTATATGAAATAGTAGTTAACAGCTGTCCTTCTTCACGCCGTTTCTATTTACAGACACTATGCACACATAACCTCATTTAAATTCACAAAACCTTTTGGATAGGTCTAATCGTCATTTTACTGATGTCAAAACAGAGGCTCCTCAGCAAGTGTGAGGAACTCATCTGAGCTCACACCGATAGCAAGGCCTGTATATTTGCGCATTCCTCACCATCTTCCCATATGGAATCCTCCAAAATGTTTCATGTGGAACATGGTCTTGAGTGTGCTGTGTTGGACGTAATACAGAATGCTCACTGCCCTACACATTATAGAGCACTGCTTCACCAAAGAAGGGTTGGAGTTGGATTTTGCTACAGAGCTTGTCACTTAAAATAAATATTTATTGAGCAAGTGATTGGAAAGTTAAATGGAACAAATAAAAGTTTATTAGGAAAAGATTGCTTTTCCTTGTCTCAAAATTTGAAATACGTTCTTTTACTAACCCTGCAGACCCCCTGTATTTTTCATGAATTTTCAACAAGAAAGAAAAAAGAGGAGTATAAGCTACTTTTAGGAAAATGAAGATGAAATTTCACATCACCTTCAAATAAAGTCACACGTTGTTCTCTAAACCTTTGTAGTCAAAAAGTTTCTATATAAAAAAATAAGGTACTTTTTTTTTTTAAGATTTTATTTATCATTTGACAGAGAGAGACACAGTGATAAAGGGAACACCAGCAGGGGGAGTGGGAGAGGGAGAAGCAGGCTTCCCACTGAGCAGGGGGCCCAATGTGGGGCAAGATCCCAGGACCCTGAGATCATGACCCCAGCCGAAGGCAGACACTTAACAACTGAGCCACCCAGGTGCCCAAGGTACTTTTTTTTATATATTCAAAAGCCTGTCGCCTGATCAGTTCTTAGCTTCTGCTGTTAACTGATTAGTACAGAGTAGGCTGACCTCAGCTCCTCCTCTGAACTTCCCTCTCTGGGACAAGTGAGAACCTGCTTTCTTGGGACAGGCCCATACTCGAGCTTTCTTGGGCACTTGTCCATGTTTCACTAGCCTCAAAGTTTAATGACAACTCCGTCATGAGAATATGAATCACACCTGTTGAAGTTATAGATTCTCCAATATTCTTGAGCAAGATGTGCTAAGCCTTATGTTTTATTTGGCCCAGCTGGACTCAGCTAAAGGGCACGCCTAAAGTTCTGTGGAGCTATAGGAGAACCACCTTCTAGCCTTATAGTTTCCTTGTGGTGTTGCATTAATGTTTAAAATGCTTATATTCTTCTCCTTTTTTTCTTATGCTCTTCAGCATAAGACAAACCCAAAGGCTTTGCCTACCTGATAAGTAGTTTTTAAAATCACTTCATAAGAGAAAAATTGATTAAATGGAGTATTCTTCATTGAATAGAAGAAACTACTAACACAGCAGATTTTTCATGCTACAACTGTTTATGTTGATGCAATAATGACAAAACATAAAATAGACAGTATCTATCCAAAATAAAATAAAGCGTAGCCTCCAATACCCCATGGGATGAGTCCATGCCTTCCTTTGACCTTGCCTCCTGGCACTCCTTCATATGATTTGTCTTCTTCAACCATACCACCCTTCTTTCTGTTCCTCAAAGAAATCGAGCTTGTTCCTGTTGGGGCTCTGCACCTTGCTGCTCCCTCTGCCTAGAACACTCTGCTTCCAAGTTAGATGCATGGTCTGCTTCTACTTGTCACTCATGACTCACTTCATGCATCACCCTCAGGCCTGCTTTCCCAGGTCACCACTTCCCCCCAAGTCACACATACAACGAGACAATCCCTCTCTCTTTGCAGCTCTATTTTCTTCACTGTGTGAAGTAGCTTGTTCATTTGTTTGTTTAGCTGATTTCTCTCTGTCTCCCCATCTAATATAAGCAACCTAAGAGCAAGGTCCTTGCCTGTCTTGTTTACCAGTATATCTCCAGAGAACAGGACCTTTGCCTAACAGACTACTCAATGAATATTTGCTCTATGAATGAAATAATCAATGAATAAATATGTGAATGAATGAATGAATTTTTTTAATGAAAGTTGTAGCAAAGCCACTAACACTGAACATATCCAGGAGCTATGACAAAACAGCCGTCTCCTACAGCGGAAGTGAGTAACATTGGGAGCAAGATTCTACATTTGATAGTCATTCTTATGTTTAGACAAATTCCAAAAAATGAAAAAGAGAAAATTCTTTTTATTGTCATGTCTAGGCTTCTCTCCTTGTGCCAAAAAATGATATTCCTAAATGGAAACCAACAACTAGAAAGCCATCCTATAGAAACTATGTACTTTCTGTCTTCATAGTTAAAGGGATTTCTCCACAAACAATTCTGAGTTCTCTCAATTTAATGTATTCCAAACGCTATTTTTGCAGTTTACCAGGTATAAAATTTGAATGCACACAGTTCACATTCTTTGGTTCTACTTAATCTTGATTAATTTCTGGAAATTTCCATTTGGACTTTCTCTCTCTCTCTCTCTCTACCTCTGCCCAACCTTTTCTCTCTCTTTTTTTCTCTCTCTGACGACACATGTCTAAGTTACAGAGAAAAAGAAGGATTTGTGGGCCACAGCGTGGGCATATTTGAGTCATCTCTGCAGTCAGAGACAAAGAAACAAGCATGTTTACATAACAAAATGTTTGAAAACTGATCTAGAATGATGTCTCTTTTGCCTAAAGAAAAGCCACCCATAGTGGCTGCCTGACACTTTTTTTTTAATTCATGGAGGCAAAAGTATGTCTTTTGTATTGAATACTATATATAGAAATTTAATAATTCAAAACATGTCATCCTATTAAAAGCTGATTATCATTTTTGTTGTCTACCCCTCAAACTGTTATATTCATATATATAATACATTTTACTATTACATGAAGAGAAAAATTTAAATATTTACCATTTATCTCAAATGCCTATTTACCATATTAAAAATACATGAAAATAACCATCTAAAAATTAAATTTTCTTTTTATCTAGAATTTAAAACATTCACGATTTAATGACCAACATTTAACAAGTAGTAATAATAGTGATAAAATAAAAGAAAAATAATTTCTACCAATATAAATGTCTTCACATTTAGGCAATTTTGACAAATTGTCACATGGAAAAAAGTTTAGCTGGTACACTGATTTAAAAAAATACATATATACTATGGGCAAGGAGTCAACATTTTAGTTACCTAGAATTTCCTCTACAGAATGAATTTCTCCAGCTTCAACATGCTTTATGCCCCATTTATAAGCTAACACCATAACCTGCCCCTAAGCTAATATTCAGATAAAATGAGGCAATTTGGTGGCTCAAATTGATCTTCCAATGCCCTTAACCTTTGGCAGGCAAAAGCCTGTATGTGCTGACTGACCTTTTCAACCTAATCTCAAATGCATATAGCTGGGGTTTTGTTGCTTTAAAAATTGTATTGCAAAAATGACATGACGACCCTCCTCCTCACCATAAGAACTTCTTCTGTGCCTATTTTCACTCAAAAGTGCAACCAATCACACAGATATTTTAAGACTAGGTCAACCATAGTCATATTTGTCTAACACATATCAGAAGGGTTCTATTTGTGGCAATAATGAGACTCCCATCCCATATAAGCCCATAATGTATCTTCTCTTTTATACAACCATTCCCCCTCATCAGTGGGGGATATGTTCCAAAACCCCCAGGTGATGCCTAAAACCAATAGGACCAAACCCTATATACACTACGTGTTTTCTTATATATGCGTAGCTATGATACTGTTTAATTTATAAATTAAGCATAGTAAGAGATTAGCAACAATACAAATAAAATAGAATAATTATAACAATATCCTATAATAAAAGTTATGTGACTATGGCCCCTCTCTCAAAATGTCTTACTGTACTGTACTCATCCTTCTTGTGATGATGTGAGATGATAAAAGGCCTATGTGATAAGATGAAGTGAGGAGAATAACTTAGGCTTTGTGACACAGCCTTAGGCTACTATTCATTTCACAAGGACTTGAGGACACTTGAGGAGGAACATCTGCTTTGGGACCAGTTGACCACAGGTGACTGAAACCAGAGAAAGAGAAACCACAAATAAGAGGGGACTACTATATAGACTAACTATTGATGTACATTTGCCTGGGAATTTACATAAAGTAAGGCATGAAAACAGAAAAACAGAACCAAAACCCTAGAAACTGCTTTTGGCTCTAGTCTAGGGAGAATTTCTAAGATACTACCTTCTCTTGTTGACTAGCCTCTAAAGAGAGAGAACAACAAATTTTTCTAAGAGTAGAATAAACTTTCCTGAGTATTTTCAATTTCACTGAACCAAACAATAATGTGAAGCTTCCTGGCCATCACCTTAACAGAAATGCATTAACAGAACATATTTCTAGTGAGTAACTTATTGCCAATTAAACATTCTCTTTATTAATGCCAGGACTCAGAGTGAACTATCGGTTTACCTGTCTGAAGAGGGAGAGAACGTGTAGTAAAAAGAGCTGTAGAACACTGTACTACAAATAAATGCCCAAGTGAAAAGTTTTTATATTATTATTTTTTTAAAGGGAGAGCTCAATACTCAAACAATGAGTCATGGAACACTACAGGAAAAACTAATGAGGTGCCGGTGTGGTGATTAACATAACATAAAAAAAGGAGGGGATGGGCGCCTGGGTGGCTCAGTGGGTTAAAGCCTCTGCCTTCCGCTCAGGTCATGATCTCAGGGTCCTGGGATGGAGGCCCGCATCACCCATCGGCCTCCCTGCTCACCAGGGAGCCTGCTTCCTCCTCTCTCTCTGCCTGCCTCTCTGCTTACTTGTAATCTCTCTCTCTGTCAAATAAATAAATAAAATCTTAAAAAAAAAAGGAGGGGAGATCTCAGGGTCTAATGTTAAAACATAGTTTACAGGGATAATATGAAAAATCTTTTCAATACTTCGTGAAAGTTTGTTTTTTAGGAATTTAATCCAAGTTCACTCAATTTAGTGCTAAGAAACAAAAGAGTAACTGACAGCTGTTCTTCCTCTCTAACAGGCCAACCTTATGACCAGTCATCACAAAAATGCCCGTTAATTTAGATCACTGCTCATTGTGTTACGGTTTTAGATGGCACACTGGCTTGGAATGGGGTGGATATGAATGTGTTTACGTGCATGTGTGTTGTTAGGGATTTGCTCTCTTGAATTCAATCTGACTGAGCAATAGGAGGGTAGCCTCTGTACCTCTGGCTGTATTTTCCTGTAGGTAGGACCTCCACTCAACCCAGAGGAATATGTTTGGCGTCTTGCCACCTCTTCACATGCATGTATATCTGTGTTTATTTTTTTTAAGGTTTTATTTATTTATTTATTTATTCAGAGAGAGAGAGGAAGCAAGCGCAAATAGGGGGAGTGGCAGCCAGAGGGAGAAGCAGGCTCCCTACCAAGCAATGAGCCCAATGTGGGACTCGATCCCATGACCCTAGGATCATGACTCAAGCCAAAGGCAGACGCCCAACTGACTGAGCCACCTAGGCATCCCTGTGTGTCTGTGTTTAAATACAAAATTGACCCTGCCCCTCAGGTAAGCCACTCCACTAAATCTTACAGATTTTACTAAAATATTAGGATAATTAGGACAATGGGAAGGTACATAGCAACTTTACAATCTATATTCCTCTTGAAGTTAAGAATGTGGTCATTTGACTCTATTGAGCATTTGTATTTTCAGTTGCTCACTCAATGATGAACAAGTTATTCAGGGCTCTTACATTTACAGGGCTTATTTAAAAAATGCTAAAAGAAAAGCCTTAAACCTTTTCCTAAAAACCTTTTCATCGTAAGGGTGTTTCTTCCTTTTATCTTCAAAACTGCTTTTGGTTGAAAATCTGGGGATAGACCCCAGCTATTGGTCAAGAAGAATATGGAAATATCAAAAGCTGTCCAAAGAAGAAATGAACGGCCTCAAAGGCAGTGCTCGTAAGGTATACAGCAATGTGACTTAGGTTGTCAACTTTTTGCCAGTTGATGCTTTTTGAAATTTTGTAACTACTTTTCTAAACACAGAGTAGGGAAAATTGAAGTAGATAGCATGGAATTCCAATTATCCCAAATGAAAGAAACAAAGTATTAGCATCTTATCACATATTCTATTCTCTTCTTTCTCTCCAGTCTGTATTTTTTACTTGGTCACTTTCTCCTTCACTAATTCATTTATTCAGACAACAAAATTTTTAGCACTGTACCAAACCCAAAAATTCTTCAGATGAACATTATGTCTTAGAAAAGGTCCATTGCTTGGGTTTCAAAATATATCTTTTTCATACACACTGGGAAGAAGCCCATATTTATATCTATTGGCTAATATCTTTATGAAGTAAGGAATCTATTCAATAGGGGATGGAAAAGTTTCACGGTTA
This sequence comes from Ailurus styani, assembly GCA_002007465.1. Taxonomy (NCBI): domain Eukaryota; kingdom Metazoa; phylum Chordata; class Mammalia; order Carnivora; family Ailuridae; genus Ailurus; species Ailurus styani. Next base: position 2,310,654 of record LNAC01000019.1, on the reverse strand, counting down.
CCCTTCAGAGAACATCCTAACCAAGTGTGTTTTTTTACTTTATTTAGTAAAATACACATACAGAAAAGTACATAAAACAAAAACTTAAAAAATGGTTATACAGCAAACCTGCATATCTACCACACAGGTCAAAAAATACCATTCCAAATCAATTCCACTGCTCACCTAAATGAAACACTTTTCCTGATTTTTATGGTAATCATTTTCTTGCTTTTCTTTAAAGTCTTATCAACTGGTATACATCCCTAAATACTATAGTTTTGAAACTTCATAAAGATGGCATCATACAGTATGTATCCTTTTGTGGGTATAGATTCTGTAGCTTACTGTAGCTTACTGATTTGTCCATGAGGTTCCATTCAGCTATAGTCTTTCCACTTTCTTTAATGAATAATATTATATTGCACAAATATGTACTATTTCTGTGTCCTTTCTTCTGTTAACAGGAACTTGGAATGCTTCCTCTTGTTGGGGTTATAATGAATCCAGGTACTATGAGGATTCTTGGACATGTGTTCATGGGTATACATGTCTGCATTTCAATAGAAGTGGAACTGCTAAGTCACAGAGAGATCACAATATCTTCAATTTCAGAAAATATTGCCGATGTTACAAAAAGGTTGTACTAAATACAGCCCCACCAGCTGTGTATGAGAGGGTTTGTTAGTGCTCTCTCATTGTGATTTTAAGAGGCATTTCCCTGATTATTAATGAGATTGATTAGTTTCTTATATGTTTATTGGATATTTAAATTTCTTTTTTTTAAATTCTCCTTTCAAATCTTTTTATATTAGGTTTTCTGCATTTTTATTGATTTGTAGGTTTTTTGAGTGCACTGGGTACAAGACTTTTATTGGTTGTATATTTTGCAAATATCTTCACTCATTCTGTGGTTTCCCTTTTTCAGTCTCTTGTGGGGTATATACTATATATAAAACTAAATAAATGTATGCCAACATTAGAACAGATGATGGGAGTGTAATGGGAATTGTTTTCATTATAACAATTATTTAATTATGATATCAATTCGAGGAAGAATGTGATAAGATAAATGATATATTTTAATCACTTGAGTAGCTTCTAGAAATTAATAAAAAAAAGTATAGCTAAAAACAAAAATGAAAGATGTAATAGAAAAATAAAATATTCTCAATTAACATAAAAGAAGACAAAGAAAGAATAACAAAGGAACAAAGAACAAAGGAAATTGGAGGGGAAATTACAATTGTAGTTGGGGATTTATTGCCCATCTGTCATAATTGATAAAAGTAGGGAAAAAACTCAGAATATAAAAAAATTTGACCAATATGACCAAACTGGCATTTATATAGTACTATATCCAACAACAGAACACATATCCCTTTAAAGTGCATGTGGCACATTCTCTAAGATAGTTCAAGAAATTTCAAAGCATTGTTCTCTAACTGCAGTGGAATTGAACTGGAAATCAACAAAAATAAGATAATAGAAAATCCTCAAATATTTGAAAAAAAGACATAAAATAAGACGTATCTATAATATAAATTGATGTAATAGCCACTGTGGAAAATAGTATAGAGTTTTTTCAAAAAATTAAAAATAGAAATACCACATGATCCAGTAATTCCACTACTGGGTATTTTAGCCAAATCAAACAAAAACACTAATTTAAAAAGACATATACCCTCCTATGTTATTACAGCATTATTTACAATAGTCAAGATATGGAAACAGTCTAGGTGTCCATCTATAAATGAATGGACAAAGGAACAAACAAACAAACAAAATCAAAACAGACTCACAAATACAGAGAACAAACTGGTGGCACCAAAGGGGAGGAGAATGGAAGGATGGGGGAAATAGGGGAAAGAGATTAAGAGACACAATCTTCCAGTTATAAAATAAATTAGTCGCAGAGATGAGAAGTACAACACAGGGGATATAGTCAATAATATTATAATAATGTTAAATGGTGACTGATGGCAACAAAACTTACTGTGGTATGTAATGTATAGAATTGTCAAATCACTATATTGTGCCAGAAAATAATATAACACTGTATGTCAACTACACTTGAAGAATAAATAAATTAAGTTTTATGAGTAGTTAATTAGTATCTGAAAAAATACTCAGTATCATTAGTCATAAAGGAAATGAAAATTAAAGCCACAATGAGATATTACTTCATTCTGACCAAAATAGCTAAAATTAAAAAGACTAACAATGCCAACTGTTGACAAGGTTAGGAGGCAATCAGAAATACAGTATGTCTGGTAGTACATTTGGAAAAATAGACAACCTTTAAAAGTCAATATACACTTACCTGTTAACCCAGTACTTTCACTCTTAAATTTTTACCCAAGAAAAAAGAAAGCATATTTCTACAAAAGGAATTATTTAAGAATATTTATAACAGGTTTTTCATAATAGCCAAAAATTGGAGATAATCCAAATGTCCCTCAACAAGTGAATGGATAACTAAATCATGGTATATTATTATAATGGAATACCTTTAACAATAAAACATTATGAAATATTAACACACAGAACTATATGAATGAATCTCAAAAACACTATAATGAGTGAAAAAAAAGCCAGATACCAGAGAGTACATAATATTGATTCCATTTATAGGTTCTATTTCTGGAACAGACAACTCTGTTCTTTGGTAATCAAAATTAGACAAATTATTTGAATAGGGTATAAGTAAACTTCCTAAGGTGATGGGAAGATCATATTTCTTGGTTCAACTAAGAGTTACATGTACATATACGTTTGTTAAAACTCACCGAACTAAAATCAGTTCATTCTATTATAAGTAAATTATAATGCAATAAAGTAGAATTTTAAAAGACATACCATAGAGAGAAATTTTAGTAATACTTTAAAAATAGTGTAAAGAAAATAATTATTTTCTATAATCAAGAACAGATTATCTCATTTATCTTTTTTTAATTGAGGCAAAATTTATACAACATAAAATAAACCATTTTAAAGTGTCATTCAGTACATTCACAATGCTGTACCATCTACTTCCAAAAAATTATCCTCATCCCAAAATAAAACCCTGTATCCACTAAGTAGTTACTCCCTATTCTCCCCTCCCCTCAGCCCTCAGCAACCACCAATCTACTTTCTGTCTCTATGGATTGACATATTCTAGATATTTCATGTAAATGGAATCATATGATATGTACAATTTAGTCTCTGGCCTGTTTCACTTAGCATAATGTTTTCAAAGTTCATCCATAGTGTGGCACAGATCAGAACCTAATTCTGGGGGTTTTTTTTAATTTCAAGAATTTATTTTTAAGTACGCTCTATACCCAATGCAGGGCTTGAATTCACAGCCCCACAATCAAGAATCATGTGTTCTCCCAACTGAGTCAGCCAGGCGCCCCAGCACCTAATTCCTCTTTATGGCTGGATAATATTCTATTATGTGTATATACCATCATTTGTTTACCTATTTATCAATTGATGGACTTTTGGGAGGTTTCCATCTTTTAGTTATTGTAAAAAACGCTACTGTGAACATGGTATACAAGTTTTTGTTTGAGTAACTGCTTTCGATTCTCTTGGATATAAAACTAGAAGTAGAATTGCTAGGTGATACAGCAATTCTTTAACTTTTTGAGAAAACACTGTCACTTTTCACAGCAGCTGAATCATTTTACATTCCCACCACCAATGTAAGAGGCTTCCAATTTCTCCACATCTTTGCCAACACTTGTTCTTTTCCATTTTGTTTTTTGCTTTTATTTGTAGTTATCCTAGTGGATGTGAAGTGGTATCTCACTGTGGACTTTCCATTACCGCTACACAAAGTTTAAACATGGAAATCCACCAACTGATTTCCTTAACAAATAACTTTTGTTGCTGCCTTGGTAAGGAGTTCCCTCTAAGGATATGCCATTTTATAACACTTAACAACAACAATAATAAAAATCATAATATCGGGGCTCCTGGGTGGCTCAGTCAGTTAAGAGTCTGCCTTCGGCTCAGGTCATGATTCCAGGGTCCTGGAATCGAGCCCCATGTCAGGATCCCTGCTCAGCGGAGAGTCTGCTTCTCCCTCTGCCTCTGCCTCCTGCTCCCCCTGTTTGTGCTCTCTCTCTCTCTCTAATGAATAAATAAAATCTTCTTTAAAAAAATGATAATATCTAACACATAGTGCTTGTTGTCTAGTAATAGAATTATTATTATTATTACTATTATTCATTTAGCCATTACTACGACTCTATGAGGTAGTATTGTTAGCTCCACTTATTGTTAGCTCCTCTGTTAGCAGAGCTAAAAGGATACCGGGACACTAAGATCTCAAGTGACTTGTCCAATTTCTATGACCAGTTAATACTGGAGCTGTGATTCACGCCCAGCCAGTCTGACTCCTAAGTTCATTTTTTTCCTGTGGTTGCCAGACTATACCCCAAAATGGTCAGAATCCTGTAGACCTTATAAAGTTAGGTAGTATAACTTAATTACAACACATAAATTCAAAATCAGGCACCCATGTTATATTTAAAATACAAGTGTGTGATTAGGCTTTTAGCTCTTTGTTTTAAAAAGACTGTTGTTGGGGCACCTGGATGGCTCAGTTGGATAAGTGTCTGCCTTCCCCCTCAGGTCATGATCCCAGACTGTTTCTCCCTCTCCTGATCCCCCTGCTTGTGTTCTCTCTCTCTCTATCTCTCTCTGTCAAATGAATAAAGAAAATTTTTTAAAAATAAAATAAAATAAAATGACTGTTGTTATATGTGCCCCTGAATGCACTTCCACTCTGAGGAAGGGTCAAGTACCCTCCATCTCAGCTGGGTGGGTAAGGGGAGGGCAAAGGCCAGGATCCATGATGCCCAAGGGGGCATCCTACTACCTGTTACACCACTCCCTCAGAGACCTGTAAGAGGCACGATTCTGCCCTGCCAACCAGGAAGGAATGGGCTGTGACACACTGAAGTTTTCACCAACTACCTCCAGAAGCAAATGCAAGTCTGAACAGAAAACTAGGAAACCATAACCTTAAGCCTTCTTCTTTGGACCCTCTCCGTTTTTCCTCAGGTCTGTGAGCACTAAAAGTAGCAATGAAATTTCATATCTCCATGAACAGAAAAGAGCCAGTTTCTCTTCTACCTCTGGAACTCAAACTTAGCTCCTAATCAGCAGTTTCTGATTCAGCTCCCAGCTGATTAGAAACGCCTCCACTAACCTCACAGCATTATCTTCGGATTTCAGTTGCAAAGAGACACTCCTTTCAAACACCTCCTCATCCCCACAAAACTACAAGCAGTCTCAACTGATAAAGAAAAACCAGGTTTTAAAAGAAAAAATTTTAAGACTTCATTAATAGCAAAAATCATGAGCCCCTGTTAAGAATGTGAGCAAGAATTACCGCTCAATGACAAAGAATGACTCAGAAGGTTATATAATGTTCTTGAATCCCCCAGAGGGTCCAGGGAGCCCTGAAACCTTTGCCCTCCTCATGCTTGTCATTCCAGCCTAGACTGACCCATGTCCAGGCAGTGTCCTTGGTGTGTGGACATCCTATCCAAAGAGATAACAGGCCTGCTGTCCCGGCCCACCACCACCCAGAAGAGAAGGAAATGAACATCTGGTGAGTGCCTCCTGTGTGGCCAGGCACCGTACTGGCACTATACACACACGAGAATTAGCAGTGAATGAGAGAAGGGTTCTGGGGTCAGGGAGACCAAAGTTTGATGTTCAACGTCCCCTCTCACCAGCCAAGTGCCTTCACTAAGCCACTTATCTGCTCTGTACCTCAATTTTTTCATCTGCAAAATCTAATAGCTCACATGTCATAAGACTGAGGGGAAGGATTGCATTAGATAACACTTGTCAAGTGCTCTGCACATAGCCTAGAACAGAGTAACTTCTCGGTGAATATTAGCTAGTAATAGCAGTACTATCATTAGTACCATTATTATTGCTCTATAATCTCACATTCCCTTCTTAGGCAAAGTGAGAAAAAGACTCAGAATGGGAAGAAATTCTCAGATCTAAGCCAGCTCTTCCCAGGTTAGTCCCAAGGGCCACTTCAGCATGTAAGCTGTTCCTTTCACCAAAAAGTGTCCCTGCCCCCAGGAGACATCTGAGTGGACACCAGGCTTCAGTGCATCCCTCTTAACCTTGGCAATGTCTGCTGTATAATGACTCAAACACAAGTCTCTGTAGTGTTTCCTAAATTGCCTTGTGAAAATAGCAATCAACCCCAAGTGTAAATTTGTGCACTTGTTGAATCAAAAAATGCCATTACCACCGCAGGTCAGGGGCGACTCGTTGCTAAAATAACTGACTGCCTCCTGCTAAGAGTTTACATTGCTACTGCACTGATTAAAATCCTCCTTTAAGATGTTTCATCAATGATGGGTCAGTTGAAAACTTCTACCCATTTTTAAAACAAAATTGGAATTGGCCTTTTATGGGGATTCAAAAGCAGATAGATAGTATCTGCAATTATTTGCTTCTTTGCATTTGTGGAATTGCTGCTCCCCCAAAGCAGGTGGCCTAAAGCAAACTGTGCCAGCTGCTTCCAGAATAATCCACGTTTGTACGTTCACTCCCCACACACATACTCCAAGAAGAATCCACAGGAACTAAACAGAAACAGGCACATGTAAAAAACAGGTCTCTGACGCAGGCACCTCAGCCCACAGTAAACCAGATTTCTGTCCTCCTTTTGGCTCACTTAAGTGGACAATTTTTAGCTCTTGTCTTACTTGACTTTTTGAATACTTTCTGAAGCACTTACACTGTTGTGTAATGGAAACTTTACAGCTTTATGGAAACTGCCTCATCCCAGTTCTGGTGACATCCTGTTCCCCGGGTTCTTTGGGCCTCTCCCTGTCTCTGTCCCCTTCAGAGGTTCATCTTCCCCTGTGCTCCCCACTTACCCTACAGGTGTTACCCTGGGATGCCACCTCAATGCCTATTTCCTCTCACTATAAGGTACACTATATGGTACCACATGCACATACACCCTACTACTAGGAAGAAGGGAATCCAAACAATTTCAACATTTCAGTTAGAGAACATTCTAAAAACTTCAATTTTACTTTTAAAATAAAATATAAGCTCATATAATTGTAAAAGCGTTTAGATGCCTAAGATAAAGCAACTTAAGATAAAGGCTCTAAATCATGCTCTGATTACAAGAAGACAGGTTAGTGGGAAAATTAAATTGCTCTAACCTCCCTGAAAGCAATTTAGCAATAATTATCAAAAAGTCTTTATAATGTCTGTACATTTTGATGCAACAATTCTATCCCCATATAATAATTAGGAATATGTGCTAATATTCATCTTAATGCTTAATTAAAATGCATTTGAAATAGCTAAAAATTGAAAGCAATCTAAATACTTAAAGAAACAATGGTATAACCATATAATAACATTTAAAAATCTCTAAAATGTATTACTTCATGAAAAAGGAGTACAACCCTAGTTCTTAACACATGTGTATGTATTTGAAAAAATATACACACATGTAAAAAACAAGAGGGGAAGAATGGAAAGAAGTCACATCCCGTGTTAATAATGATTATTTCTTTGTGTAAGGAATATGGATGATTTGTATTTTATTCTTTGGGCTTTTCTGTATTTTCAAAATTCACTAAAAGAACATGAGTTACTTTGATAATGAGGGAAAAACCTCCAAAAAAGAGAGGTCATATATACAAAGATGATACAGTAACCATTCTCCTAGAATACTGACTTGTAACTCCTATAAGATCCATACACGGAGACTATTTGAAATACAATATATGTTTCAGAAGGAGTGGTATTTGATTAAATAGACTTTAAATCCTGTCTGAGGTCAGTCTAGGGACAAACATCTAAGTGGAGATGTCTCATCTTATCACAACTTAATATAGGTAAGGGAACAGCCTCTGACTGACTCCAGAATTTGCCAAGAGATAACTTAGCTTTCTCAAATGCAGTGAGATACACAGTACAAATATGGAAGCCTTGCCTTTGGAATTAGAAGAGCATCATTTACCTTCTGTCTCCCCCACTAACTAGCTGGCTGGCCTTAGTGAAGTGACTCAACATCTTTAAACCTTAGGGATTTTCAATTTGTGAAATCAGGACAACTCTTACCTCATACAGTGTGGATGTAGAAATCAGTTGATTCTTATTATTCATGGATTCCATATTTGTGAATTTTCCTATCTGCTAAAATTTATTTGTAACCTCAGAATCAATACATTGCTTTAATGATCACTTCCCAATAGGCTCAGAGCAGGGAAAATTTTGAGACATAAGCCACACATTTCCAGCTAAGGTTGAACAAGCAATGCTCTGCTTTGTTTCAACTCTCATAAATAAGTGTTCTTTTCACGGTCTATTTAATGCCATGTTTTTCACATTTTTGTACTCTTTGTAAATGATTTCAGGGTTAAAAATGACTATCTAGTGTGTTACTAGTACTGTCTAGTGTTCCGCAGTACAAGACGGCTGTGATGTACCTTACGGCAAAAATACGTGTGTTAGATAAGTTTCATTCAGACGTAAGTTTTAGTGCTGTTGGCTGTGGGTTCAACGTTAATGACTCAACGCTGTGTGTTAAATAAGGTGTCTTTAAACAGGAACACACATAAAATGAAATGACATGTTGTTTTGATTAGTTGACAAAAATTTTGCGACTATAGGCTCACAGGAACTTAAATGTGTATTTTTTCCTGGGGGCAATGGTTCAGTATTTGCTAATTCACTCTTCATGGCAACTTTATAGACCATCACTCCTGTGAATAATGAGAATAGGCTGTATAAACAATTCACTCATGCTTTCCACAAATATTACATTAAATGCATCATGAGATAGATTAATATCATGTCTAGAATGAAGAGAAATGGGTAATCAATGTCTATTGAATAAATGTAATGTTGCCTTAAATAAAAATAACAGATGTCATAATACGCCTATTGTTAACCAACATTTAGTTACATTTTCTGAAAAGCCTTGAGCATGATGGCTTTACAAACCTCCTTTGCCTGGGCTATAGTTGCTTGCAGTTGTAGTTAACCTTAATTTCTCACAGGCCAACTTGCCCTTCAATAACCAAACATTCTTACAAAGCGAACATCCAAGACACCTTCAAAATTACCTTCAAAGTTACCTAAAGGTAACTACAGATTCTCTTTAAGAAGAGCTTTCCAGCCATAAAAAAATTTTTTTTAATTAGCTTCTTTTCAACCTAATTCATTCTCTTCCTGCAAGAAGATACAATTATAACCTATCTTTAACTTTTATTAGTTAATTCTGTAATATTCAACATCTGAATTTCTGAAAAAGTAGCCAGAAACAAAGTAGTTTTAAAAAAAAGAGGGAAGCATCCATAATTTTAATCTAACTATGAGAAGCATCAAAAAAAATTCAAATTGAAGAACCTACAGATTTGAGAGTCCTACAAAAATACCAGTACTCTTGAAAAGTTTCAAGGTCACAAAAGACAAAGAGAGACAGAGGACCTGTCACAGATTTGAGGAGACTGAGGAGGAATGACAACTAAATGTAAGTACAATCCTGGGTTGGATCCTGAAACAGAAAAAGAACACTGTTGGAAAACAAGAAATTATAATAATTATAAGAAATTATAATAATGTCTTTAGTTCACTTAAGAAAATTGTATCTGTGTAATTTCTTAGTTTTGCAAACTGTATCTCAGTTATGTCTGGTGTTAACAATATGGGAAGCTGGGTGAAGATTAAGGGAACTCTGTACTAACTTTGCAATTGTTTTCTAATTGTAAAAATTGTTTAAAAAAGTTCTGAAAAGAGAGTAAGAGAGAATCAAAAAGGTAAGAAATGGCTTATCTCCCTTCAAGGTATAAATACTGAACCGAAGCCAGGTTGTGGGGGGGGGGGTAGACAAATAGCTACTTTGGGTAGTTGGACAAATTTCTTGCAGCACATAAAGGCCCATCATTTTCTGAAAGAATTGACAAGAAAATTGACAAATTGAAAGTAGTTCTTTACTAGTACCACATGGGAGGACAACTCTCCCTAGAACCCTTAAATTCCTGACTCCTGGAGGATTTCTGTCAGCACCCTGAATTCTGAGTACACCTTCCAGGATGAAATGGTCTATAGAGAAGAGGGACATAGAAAAACCAGTGTTCTATAAACACAGATCTTATTTCTCCTGAAAACTCAGCATAGGGGGCTAGTCGTGGCCTAACAGTGTTTTTTCTGGGCACGAACCCTATGACTGAGAGATAAGTATCATCACATGTCCTTCTTTGAAAGCATAGGCCCTTGAGCCCCAGTATCCTGTCATTACATGACCATGACAATTCTAGCTCATAATTATTACCTGCTACAATTTGTCCCCAAGTTCCTTTGACAGCCCATTGCTGTTTAAATTTTTGTTTTTCTCTAATTACTAGAAATCATGACGGACATGATCCAAACATAGGGCAGGAACTATTATTCCTTTCTTCAAGATACATAAAGCTGAGGTCTCTTATCCTGAAATTTGGGGAAATTTATTTTATCTTTTGTAAGTTTCTTGGGCCAGCCCTTCCTCACAGCTAGCTGGTGAGTAAGAGGCATTCAGCCCTGACTGTCGAGATTTGACTGTCCACTGTCCATCTATATGATTTTTAGAACAGTTGTCATGATCATATTCTGTATCTGTCCAAGAAATATGAGAGCTCAGAGCTATATACCAAGGTCTGTCTAACAGATGCAAGAAATCCAAAGCACTGGCCTCAGAGTGTCACTGAGTCACACTTCCTAAAACCAGAGAAACTCAAGGTCCTAAATCATAAGTTCTGCTTAGAAGAAATGTTATAATTCTGGAACAGAGGCCTACATGAACCAAGTATGCTTGCAACAATGATGGTGTAGAGTAGTAACATAGCAGCCGTAGTAATAGTAATAATAGTAAGAAATGCTAACACTTATTGAGTTTTACTGTGCTCTAGGTACTGTACCAGGCACTCAATATGTATTATACTTTTAATCCTCTCCACAATCTTTTGAGGTAAATATGATTATTGTCCACCATTGGAATGATAAAGGAACTAGGGCTTTATGGAGTTCAGTAATTTGCCAGAGCTCACAGGACTAGTAGATGTAGGAGATGAACAAAATTGTCCTGACCCCAGAACCTACCCACTGAGCCACTATCCTGCACTGAGCACTGTGTAACTTGAGACATTCCAGGGTTCCTTGTTACCTGATTTCTGAACCAGAGTGACCTCTAGGAGGTGCTTTCAGGCAAAGTGAAGTGCTCAGAAACCACTTTAGTCCTTGGTCACTCTCTCTTCCTGCCTCCCTAAATACAGTTTGCTCAGGTCTCTAGTCTTCACTCCTGAAGGAGTCCTCATGGTTCCTGAGGCTTAGATTCATAAAGCAGTTTTGTATCCAATATCTAAATGTGACTGCCCACTCTCTGGTCCTGAGGTTTAGCTATCCTCTAGGGATAAAAGCAAAGGGCCAGGAATAAGGCTTGTTTTCTAGTCCTCCCTCTGTCATAACTACTTCCCTGGACTTTGACAGGTCTCTTTATTTCTCTCTGTGTTTGTGTGTGTGTGTGTGTGTGTGTGTGTGTGTGTGTGTGTGTGTGTGTGTGTGTGTGTGTGTGTGTGTGTGTGTTTACTTCAAGGATATATTTTAAGCAAAAAAAAAAAGCAGAAGAAGAAGAAGAAGAAGAAAATCTTAATACTGGTACAAAATACTGGTATAAAATAATTATTTACTAAAGCAAAATGACTGAATAATGAAAACTCCTGGAACTTTAGACTCACTCTGGGGATCTAAAAATCATCCCACTCAACCCAAATCAACTCAACTCAATTCAACTCTCTACCCTTGCCATCTATATTACAAATACCATCCAGTCTGTTCTCTAATGGACACTTTTATAGCTGTGGGCAGGCAGCCAGTGGGGCCTGGTTTTCTTTTGGGAAATGCCTCCAACTTTCCATGAGATTCTGTTGAGCCCATCCATCAAAAAGCTCTTTATCCCCTGTAGACACATCACTCAGGCTGACCAATGAGAATAATTCATCATCCCGATATAAAAACCCAAGAAGGGTTCATCCAAGTCCTTTCTGAGGGATTAACATGAATGTTTCTTTTGTGCTTTCATCCTAAACTGTAAGGATTCCTGAGCTTGTGTCCACCAGGGACATGTTGCCATAGAGAGAGTGAAAGAATAAAACAAAGTAGTGGTAAGCAATACTGAAAGACAAAGAGAGACAAAGACAGTGAATAGAGAAAGCAGCAGAGAAACAGAAAGCAGTAAGATTGTTTGAACTCCTGGATACAACTATGCTTGAAACCAAACCTACCACTTGAAGGTCCCAGTTAGTAAACCAAAATATTCTCTTGTATATTTGGTTGTATGGGATTTTGGGTCACTTGCAACAAACAGTCCTAACCAATACTGTGTACATTACAATATCATTGATACCCAAGTTCCCTTCTTAGTTCTTTTTATCTGTTTTTAATTGTTAAGAAAGTGATGGAAACATGAAACAGTACCATTTCTCTTAAGAAAAAATAGATAAAATCCAGGATTTTTCATGTACTAACCATGTGAAATGAAACTCGAGATATAGAAAAATTATAATAGTATGTTGGGTTAATTAAAATAATAAGGAGGAGCCTCAGTGGCTCAGCTGGTTAAGTGTCCAACTCTTGATTTCAGCTCAGGTCATGATCTTAGGGTCGTGGGATCAAGCCCTGTGTTGGGCTCTATGCCCAGCATGGAGTCTGCTCGTCTCTCTCCCTACCCCTCTGCCCCTTACCCCACTCCTTCTCTCTCAAACAAATAAAAAATCAATAAAAATAAATAATTACCTAAAAACACCCTGATATTGTTAGCTTCAGAAATATTGACTAATATTACATATAAATTAGATGTGCATATTTAAACCCCATGTAATCTCTAAAACTGTCAGTGTGAATGTGTATGTGTATGTGTATACACATCGCTGAACTTCCAAAATTATTTTTTCCACTTTGACTTCCCCTGTTGAACATCAGACTCATTTTTCCATCTGCCAATTGGACATCTCCCCTCTGATGTCAATATACATCCAATTTCAAAAAGAGAACCTGGTTCTCTTCAGAGTTTTCCTTTTCAATACGAAGAATCTTTAATTCACTCAATGGCTAAAATGCAAATCTTAAAGTTATTCTTGATTCCTTTCCTTCTTTCACTTCACATCGAGTCAATAATTTTTGTTGGTTCAGCTTCAGAATGTATCCTGAATCCTACTACTTCTCTCTGTCTCCACCACTATGACCCTGGTCTAACCCATAACACCTCTCATATGAATCAAGACAGCAGCCTTTTGCCTGGGATGCCTGCTTCCACTCTCAGCTCTGTCTAGCCAAATGTTCACACAATAGGCAAAGGTACATCTTTTAAAATGCAAATCTGATTGTGTCACACCTCTGCTCAGAACCCTTCCATGGCTCCCCATCACACTCAAAATAAAGCCATAGTCCTTATCATGACCTATGAGGCCCCACATGATCTGGCCCCTCACAACTTCTGATGTCATCTTTTATTGCTGCCTGCCTCATTCCTCTCTGGCGGCACTGGCCTCTCTGGTGTTCCTACGATAGAGCCAGCATGCGCTCACCTGAGGGCCTTTGCACTCCTGATTTCTTCTACCTAGAATGCACTACCCCCCACCCATCTCCAGAGCTTACCCTCTCTCTTTGTTCAGGTCTCTAATCAAATGTCACCTCATCCAAGAAGCCTTCCCTAGCTAGCATAAGATTGTCATCCCCTCTTGCTCTCTGCATTATATTATTGTTTTCACCTTCCAATTTGTTCATTGACTGATTGCCTTCTCTAGAGTATAAGCTCCATGAAAGGCAAGGCCTTTGTTTTATTTATGGCTGTATCTCCAGCATCTTGACCTAAGGCATTTTGCTATGGCAGTACTAGCAAACTAACACACCTCTCTTTTCAGAGGTAGCACTTTACTCCCACCCCCCATTTCGAGTGTCAGCTGGACTTAGTGACTTACTTCAAAGAATAGAGTACAGAAAGTGAAGAATAATAAATTTACAGTGGAGAAACCTGGCAAACCTACCAGAACAAAATGATCAAGGTTAATATCATCCATGCCAAGTCCTGTTGACTTGGCATGTGCCCCTCCAAAAGGATATGATAGGAAAGGCATTCTACCTCTGGGTATTCTTCCCCAAAACCCAAACATCCCAGTCAAATCAGGAGAAAACATCAGGCAAATCCAAGTGAGAGATATTCCACAAATATCTGACCAGTACTCTTCAAAACTGTCCAAGGTCGGGCGCCTGGGTGGCTCAGTGGGTTAAAGCCTCTGCTTTCGGCTCAGGTCATGATCTCAGGGTCCTGGGATCGAGGCCCGCATCGGGCTCCCTGCTCGGCG